>JANEHU010000335.1:0-13337 GCA_027563435.1 Nasonovia ribisnigri | reverse complement strand
AATTTGTCAATATTTTCTTGGTCGCAATTCATAATAATTAATTAAATGGTATGCATTTTGCCATTTTCACTTTTGGCTATACGGGCACCGAATATTAAAAAATATCAAAATTTCCCCAGCAATCTTCGGATAGCTAAGTGGGCATAACCGACACTGCAGCCTTTATACCTTCTCTGAAATTTAAAAAATCAGAATCTGCATAAAAGCATTATTAAATTATAATAATTCCCCCCCCCCATCCGCGAACAGCATGCTGGATGAATCATTCGGTAAATGTACATAGCTAGGTATATTATTTTATTTTTGTTTTAGTAGTCAATAAGAGGAAAACCAAAAACAATGACATATTAAATATTTAAGTCGTGCAAGTATATAAACCTGTTTATAGCCACTATTTGTGAAAAAGAAAATAATAATAAATAATAACCGTCGAAAGAGAATATATAATTGATGCCACTTATTAAAGCTCGGTTGAAAATCAATAAGTATAATAGATAATAGTACACGCACACACACACCTAACGTCATAATATAATATTTAAACGTGTTCGATGACAGATTTATGTAACTTATACGCGCATTACGTATAATATATTATATTTTAGTGCATTTAATCGTATAATATGCCGAGTGGAAGACTCTGGGAACGAGAGCGGAGAGACGATATATTATTATGTAAAGAGAGCGGATTCAAATTAATACGTTTCCGAGGGATCGTTCAAACGTTAATATGTCTATAATATTATATTATACAAGCATGTGTGTGTAGATACTTACCCGACTGACACGGTCCCCGGTATTGCATCCAGAGTTGCGTCTTGTTGTAGCCGAGCTCCGCGACCGCCGCGTTCAGCCGACACATGTTCGAGTACGTCCTATTGTCCGACCCGCACACCGGATCCGTCTCCTTGCACGCGCACCGGTACTGAACGTCGCCGCTGACATCTTCCTGTGTACATAATAATAATATACTATCGTATAATATGCCTGCGATGGTCTTCGTCGGTTTTATATCATAATAATATAATATATAATATATTTTACATTATAACATACGAGCATTGTATCATAATGATATGCATTGGCTATACATATGCACTGATGCACATTGGCTGGCTTGCATATAATACGCGATGTATGGGTAATTATTAAGATATATGTAGGTAGTATATAGATACCTACTAATATTTATAAATTTATTACATAAGCGGAATTTATTGGAGGCACTAAGCCGCTAGGTCACTTAGCAATGACATATACAATTTTTTGATTGAGTACCACATTTTCAATAGTTTTTAAAATCTAATTTATGACATGATTTTTCTTAAATATATATGAAATTTGTTTTGTCAACATCACCATCTAATTAATAATTAAAAATCACAGAATCTAGGAGTATTTCCAAGTTTCCCCTACTAATCAGTGAGCTATACACTTTAGACGTTTAATGTTTATAATATAATATTAAAAAAAATAATTCGTGCAATATTGAATATTTATTCATTGACACATTTCACTTTTTTGTTTTTGACTCAATTGCTGAAATAAATAAATATTATGCAGTGATATAAACGAATCATACATTACTATCAAGCGCGTCTGCGCGCAGCATAAAATCCCACTAGATGGGGGCAAGATAAAAATTACTTACAGTCTAATATAAGTTTAAAGGTATAACCCATATCGACTACAGCGATATTGATATTAAAGTATACATGTAGGTAATTAAAAATTCGCAGGAGGCAATTGCCCCCTTTCCCCCCTGCGGACGCATTTGATTACTATATTAGGTATTTTTATTTAAGCTTGGTAAATAAGTAGCACCCATTAAATATTTATGTGGGTATGTTTACTATAAATAATTACACTTTATAAGAATTTAGTTGCAGAAAACTACTGCAAAATTTTTTCATGTTATGGAAACTCCAAGATTTTCGATACTGGTTAATGGAGTTTAAGTTTGATTGACCTTCGGAGTCTGGTAAGTTTTAAAATCAGACAACCTCGAAAACTATTTGTTGACTTTAAGTTTGTGATGTCAATTTAATATTAGTACAGTTTTATCATACAAATTTAATTTAATTTCACGTGATTTGATACAATGTATTTTATACAACGCGCACACTCAAATTATTAGAAAATATGAACAGATGAAAATTTAAATTATGACTTTAAGTCGTATAATATTATATGTACATTAGATTCTGAGCGAAGTGAGAAATGTATTAGTTCCTTACTGATGGTGTTTATTTAAAAAATATTTAATCATTTCCAAAAATAGTGAAAAATATTGTAGAAATATGCATACTACTATAGTCTTGTAAAAGCTGTAGTACAGTAGGTAATAGGTATAGCCCGGTACATGTATGGGTGAATAGTTAGTAAAATATAATTAAATCCTCGTGAGTTATACATGTATATTACATAAAAAACAGGTACACCTTATGGTCGTAACAAACATAATATATTATATATAAATATATTAGTAATGGACAACCTTTATAATTTATACCTAGGTACTTCATGTAATATTCTTCTTTAATTTTTTACAGGCCAATTATATACCATCATACAGTCTGCCTATACTGTCTAAGATGATCATCACAGTACAAAAGAACATTATGTGTTTCCATATCTCTCCGCACCGTCCTTGATTATCATTATATAGATACACAATCGAAATGATAATTAAAAACAAAATATTGAATTCCGCTGAGGTGTGCGTTGCGTGTTTACAGTTTGTTAAAAAAAAAGAAACCATGTATCTATAACATTTTGTAATTTTTTATATCAGTCGATCGATCGACTTGTATTCGTGACACATGGAATATATATATATATATATGTATATAATAATATAAAGTACCTATAATACTATGATAATAATATGATATAGCAGCGACGAGGATGCATCACTGAGTTTAAAAGATTCTACGTGTTCGGGAAAAAGCGATCGGCGTGGAACGAAAACTTCAAAGAGAAATAACCTGCGTCTAGGGTCTACACCGCAGTTGAGTAAGTGAGTGGGTATATATATTATATATATTGTATACGTTATATGTTTATAATATCAACACGACAGCCTATGTATACGGGAGAGAAATAAAAAGTAAACTCGTCGCCACGTCTTGTTCTCAGCGTTTTATGTAGTATAGTGTGTATATGTTATCATATTATTATTGAATAATTTAATTTTCGAGTAAGTACCTATTATACTATATAATATTGTAACCTTAGATAATATACAATGTATATGATCTAAGATTGTAACAAACAGCGCGGAGGTTCTGGAATGTTTGTTCGTTATAATTTATATTAAATTTAATATAATAATATCACAATGTCGTTTTTATTATTTATTTTTATTTGACTTGGAACAATTTTTTTCAATTAATATCGTCTTAGTATACATACATTTCACATAATATTACTATACGATATTTAGTATATATATATATTTATTATGTTATATGTTTAGTAAAATATCAACGTTTGTTTTTTAACGGTTTAGTTTTTTTTATAATTTTATTTTATAATGTCGTATATAATAATACATATTATAATATCATGAAAAACTGCACTAACATGTCGTTGATTTTTATCAATTTTAATTTTATTATTATTTTGGACTAAGCACACGTAAATATATCTTTACTGTAGAAAGGAGTCAAATCTGATTGTCTAAACATCTGTAAATAGCGCTCGGAAGTAATAGTTTACAACAGAAAAGGGACATGTCCATGCATGAATAATATCTACTATTTCATTGAATATTTCGTTCTTTATCATTTCCGAAATGTTACAAAAATTGGACTTATCCCCTTTCTGCAGTTAGCGATTCATTTATTTTTATGCAATTCGATCGAAGCTTACATATTTTGGGACCAAGTTGGGACCTAATGAGTTCAATAGTATATAGTATATTAGTGTACCTAATACGGTTAAATTATTAATTAATATTAATTATTGTAATAGTATGCTGTTGTGTATAAATGTGTACATTAATACTGTCTACAGTTCACCCTAAATGTTAATAAAATCAAAATTGTATAAAGGGTCCCTCCGGTTCCAGTATTTGCTATAGCCCATACTATTCAATATTACACATTAAATTTAAAATCAATATTATTTCATGAAAAATAACAGTCAAATATATATAGAACCATTTCATTAAAAATATCTTGGTATCTGAGAAATTAAATATTGCGTGGTTAGGTAATGATTATTATTGTTAATTCTCCGAGAACCAAGCATTATTATTTTGTTGTGATGTTATGACGATCACGTATACATGAGGTAAATAATAATAGCATAAAAGTGTCTCATTCACTCTCTCCTTAAATAACGACCTTAAAATATGAACTTATATATGTGTACCCATTGCTCCGTGATATTTTGATATCACTGCGTATTTCGGAAGCTGTACACGATTTTTGTCACAAACAAATTGCTTCATATCTGACGAGTGACGAGGCGTGTTATTAATACATATTTTTTTTTTCACAAAAGACTGATGGTATATAAATTGGTTCAGTAATTCAGAATTCCGAACGTGAATACACATAATATATTATATAATAATTTAAAATAATTTATTTAAAATGCCATTTATGTTGATTAATTACAGTAAAATTATACACCGCCGTATAATAATTTTCGTTCAAAGGAACTCGTAGGTTAGGTTAAAATACGCATAAACGCCGTGTAGTTACCGAAAAACGTGATGTAAATTTTAATTAAGTCAAACGTTAAATTATAACAAACGTCAATATGGACAATATTTGCATATTTTGCTATATTATATTTTAAGAGGACCTTTCACATGCATATATTACAATCATATATACATAGATACATAGGTACACATTTATTTACTATCTATGACAAAGAAAAAATAGTCCAACAATAAAAAAAAAATCGTCTTGAATAACAGTTTGCAGCCCTATTATATAAAACACAAATGATGCCACTTACGTAGCTTAAGTGAGTGACATAGTGAATTTAAGTTCAGTAGTTCTCATTTATTTTTGTTAGTTTTCATATTAAAGAGTTAAATTACCTATTATAAAACTTAAACGTAATGACATTTTCGGTATAAATTGTCAGGGGTGTTTTTTCGGTATTTAAATTTTGAAGTGAATTATGAGTATAGGTAGCGTTTTCAAATTGTAATATTTTACACGGTCATAACTCGCTTCAAAATTAAAATATCGAAAAATCACTTAAAAAAATCACGTGAAATGTTGTTACCTTTAAGTTTAATAATAAATAGATTCTGCACTCTAATATTAAAACTAACGAAGTTAAGTGATGAGTTTACTATGTTACCTACGCAATTGTAAGCACGTAGACAACGTATGCGCGTGAGACTTCCGCCTAAACATAGTTTATAATCAGAACGTCAAACAGGGGTGGCTATACATAGTGGGAATGTGGGACTGTGGGACTGTGGGCCTGTGGGAGGGCAAGGCTAACTAGAAGCCGAAATTTATATTAATGTATTTTTGATGATTTTTTTCAACTTTTTATTTTATGATAAAACTCAATAATGCCGCTAATATCGATAGTATATACTACGATTTGAGAGTATGTAATGTAAATAATATGTAATACATATTATATAGGTATATTACTATATATTATAATATCATATCATATTAGTGTAAAACTTCCTGTGCGCGCTTATGCATAGGATACCTATGGTTTATTTTAACATTCGTTATTTGAGAAATCTTCAAAACATATTGCAATTCAAGACTTTTATTGGCTATTTTGATCTCTTAAATCGCTTAAAGGCTATATTGGTCAACTACAAAACATATAACACACAAAATATAACGAAAATACGTTGTAATATCGATTTATATTATTTTGGAATTTCTTATAACATATTTCATAGGTATCTGGTATACGTTATAGTATAATGTATAAAATATAGGTACTTATACTTTACACGATATCATATTGTTATTATATTATTGGGTAAAATATCATACTTTATTAGCCGTAACCGTCTGAGATATAGACTAGAAATATGCGTGGGGGATAAGAGAGACGTATTTACATTTTCGGCGCCCTGGATCTCCAGTATTTGATGGCATCCTCCCTGTCCTCGCCGATACCAACGAGATGAATAAATAACAATCAGTGTCCTGTGAATTTATCGCCCGGAGCAGCCCGCATCACCATTGCCCACTTTGAAATAAGCCTTCGGTCTGTATGCAAGTAGAAAATATATATGCGAGTAAAAATAAAATGACTCCTTCGCAGTGTATGTATATACAAGGTTCCACCCATTTCGACGCTATAAATCTTGAACGGGCTTCACAGTATTAATAAACGGCTGTTTACTCTAAATGTCTTGTGCGTGCGCAACGCGTATAGTACTATATTATATAATACAATATATATAATAGCTGAAAGAAAAATATATATTATTTTTAATTTTAAGCAAACAAAAGAATTAAGAACGAAGCTATTCAGCAAAAAAAAAAAAAAAGAGAGAAAACAGTATTTCAATAGTAATATTTATGGTTTGATTTTCATGAGTTTGCTCAAACCACTCAAATAAAACCAGATACAAATGACTATTTATATACGAACACAATAGAAACAGTGATGGACATCTCAAGGAGTCATCTTCCCTCTCCCCAAGTGGGCTAAAAAATATATGTCACGATTGTCAAGAAAATTAGGTTTTGATTTATAAAAAAAATTTTAAACCTTTAATATTAATGTGTTAACGTTTAGGTACCTACCTAATATTATATGTAAATAAATACTTTTTTAGCCGCTCGCCTATATCCACGAGAAAATCTTTAACCCACTACTGAATATAAATAACGATTCAAAATTAAATTACGTCATGACCTGCGGTTAAGTATATTAATTTCATAAACAAAATATTCATAATATATTATGCAGTGGAGGTTTGATACGATTATACTGTACATGTGGAGTGCCTATAAAGTCTGAATAGTCGTGCAATTTATTATATATAAATATCAGTGTACTATCGGAGTGCTGCGCTGTAGATGGAAGTGCACTAAAAACGACGTACACGGCGCGCTAAGGGTTATTGCGACGTTTGTCGAACAGACATTAATGACGATTTGTTTCCCCCATATTATATACACACGCGCGCGCGGATGTCGCTTAACCCGGAGGTTCCGAACACTATATATTGTATACATAAACATATATTATATAATATATATACTTAACAGTTACGTTTTATGACCTCTTTTTCCCATTTCTAATAATAAATTGATACGACATCGATTTTCAGGCTGCGCACGCCGCGATATAATATGTATACTATTCCAAAAAAAAACTCGGACACGATATTTTTGTTATTGCGCTGCAGGTATAATATAATATTATGTGATGAAACAGCGAGGACGCAAAGGATTGGCGGGCGACGTCCTCGCCAACGTCGTTAAAACTTAAAAAAAATCCATAGGACCCGGGTAAGAAATGGCAGCTATAGCTGGTATATATCGCCAAATAATACACACAACCCCCAATACACACACCCACAAAGTATAAATTGACATCGCAAATTGAAGCGCGTGGAAACGAGGAGAAACTTTTAGTAGTTTTTATCGATTATTTTCCGTATATGTATTTTTTAACATTGTTCTGTTGCGCTATAATAGTGATGACGGTTCTTACGTTTTTTTAAATATCGATACATAAGATAAATTGAGTATAATTATCAATATAATTCGGCAACATTTTTGAATAAGAACCAATTCCAGTTGTATAGGGCTAGTACCTATTTCATAATGATATATTGGCGGGCTCGATAAACATGTACGATTCAATCGTGTATATGTGAGTCATAAGACGTTGCATAAGAGTGTCTGCTGGTAAGATGTTAAGTGCTCGCACAGTCAAACAACCTCGAGTCAAGAGTGTGTGATGGTTGTGCACTATGGCCGGTCGGATGTGTATAATACTGCATGGGTCATGGGATATGCATATACAATCGGTGTCATGATAATATAACGATTTACGTCCGGTAAAACGCATACTTATACACATTCAACCAGAAACCTGATAAAAAAAAAAAAAAATGGTATTCACGCCACAAGTTTACGTCGTACGCTATTATGCACAGGTTTAATATAATAGCTGCAGTAATATAAAGTCAGTCTACCATCGGTGATATAAATATCCACTATTATATTATAATAATTCGTTCAGGTGTGGTTAAGGTTACAAAAAATGTTAATGTTTAGGTTATGGAGACATGGATTTGCTCATATTTGCCAATATGGGATAGGGAGGGGTCCAATAATATTTTCGTCTTACATAAATATTATATTGTTATTGTTATGTTCAGTGGTGGATCCAGGGCTACGTATGAATATAACCTTTTGTTAGAAACAAATAGCATGCTGTACAGTACGTATCTAGTATATTATACTATCTGCTCAATTTCTTGCTTTGTTTCAATTTCAGTAGGCACATATGGCTAATAGTTATTAGTAATATATTATAATACCCGCTTAGTTGTTAATTGTCTGTTTTTAGGGTTGGTCACAGAACTGATATTTATGTATACTAATATTGTCTTCATAATACATTTTAACAAAAAATTGGAATATTTAGGATATTTTTAGTAGTTATAATGGCCTTAAAGATGTCGGAGCCGGCGCGTTTTTAATACAAAAACATGACGCCTTCCAGAAAAACTCTCACGGCCTGTAGAATAGTCTGATTTCGTTAATTTTTTTTTATTTGAAAAAGAGATCATTTTGCAGGTCAGACCAAAACCCGATTTTCAAAATTATAATTTACTACAGAAGCTAACACTATTTAAAGTAAAATAAAAACTTGAGCTTTAATCAGACCTGAAAAATCTTCTGATAAATATATTTTGAAGTAGGTATTTAAATAGAAATTTAATTTTTGAGTTAATTAACTTTTTAGTACTAATTCTACGATAACAGGTTTAGAAGACATTTATACTTTATAGTGTAAAGGGTAATTAAATAGGGTAAATAAATTACCTACCTAATCCATTAGTATTTATTTATCAGGCATTTGTAAAAACTAAACATTTTCTGAGTATAATAATTATTACATTTAAATCTTTAATATTACATATTCTTAAAGTTATATAAAATCATTTTTAAGGATAAGTATTATCCTTAATTTATAGTACTTACATTTTAATAGTAATTACTCGTTGGAATTTTGATTAAGATACATGGAAATTAAAAAAGAAATTATGTGCTTAATAATTTACGGGAAAAAGATTGGTTCTCATTTAAAAAAAAGTTGATATCGCCACAGAACATTATTTCAATGGTATATAAAAATCTATGTATTTGAAATAAGGTTCTTCAGTATTAGTAAAAATAATATAATCTGAATAAATTCATATTAAAGGAAAAAAAAAATACGGAGAACATACTTGCTGGTAAATCATCCTGCATGTTATATACAATCACTCGATGATGATCATTCATCCATCATATAATAATAATATAATATAAGTTGTTATAATATATACCGTCTTGACGCACTCCAAGTCGTCGGCGCACGGCCGGTCCGCAGCGTTGCACGCGGCCGTTTCGCCCAAGCCGCACACGCCGTACGGACAACAGGCGCACGCGTCCGGCACCATGCCCAGCGGACAAGCGTCCCGGTTGCGGACGGGACACCGGACCGCGGCACATCCGTCGCCCGGACATTGCGGCTGTGCAGGATCGGCGTCGACCAGACCTCCTCCAACGTCTCCACCGCCGCATCCGGTGGTGGCCAACGCCATGGCCAGGGCGAACGCGCTACAAAAACGGAACAACGACAGTGACACGCGACGACGACCGTCCATTGTTACAATATAAATAATAGAATAATAGTATTATACTTAACGGAATTCCGGCAGCGACGCGAGACTGTTCCGGCACGCGTGATGAGGACCGCGGAGCTCCGCGAGACCGTTTCTCCCACCCCGCAGAGCCCTTTCCCCACCTAATGCCGCCCAGTGAGCGCGCGATCGCGATGATATTATTCTCTGTGCATCGTCGTACGTGGGTTTCCCACGGGAATTAACGTGCTTGTACGAAGAGGACGCTGCCTGCACATCGGTATTTTGACGTTTCCACGTCTCCTGCGTGGCAAATATTTGCGTTCAGCCGTACATCGGATCGCCGCATTTAGAGATTTATCACGCAGGGAAAACAGCGAAAATACCACCCAACTATAAAAAAAAAAATTAAAATTGTTTTATAATAAAATTAACTTAAGTATACCTAACTACTTATAATATGTAAAAAAAATTTAATTTTCTTCCCGGATTGGGTCTCTTATTATTTATTACTTTCATTCATTATTTTATCATAATACGTTAGATATGGCTGTCAACTAAACATCAGACATAAACACGACGAATAGGAATACAAGCAAATGATTTGTATTATTTTTATCGAATCGGATGCATCGGCCACAATTCTTCGACTATCCTGGTCAGAATAGAAATCGTTTGTATTCGTCGTGTTTACGTAGGACAAGGTATTTACACTAATGATAATGAAAATATGTGGTAAAGAATTATGAAATATACAAATATACCTTATATTAAATGTAGGAAGAAAGTGAACGGAGTCATAGTAGTATTAAAACAATTAAATACATTTTAAAAAAGGTATCAACCTCATCAAAATCAGCCGCCCGGGCCACTGGCCTCCTGTGATACACATCCCCGTACCAAATACGACACATGCAGGTCTTATATACGCGTTTACTAGCAATAATGGCACAATCGGCAGGGAAGTTCGGTTCCGGACCCTCTCCGCAGGGGCCATAAAAATAATTTATTGATATATTTATTTAATCTAGAGTATTATAATAATATTATACAGGTTAAATAAATTATAAACTAAAATATGGATAATAATTATCATATAATACCGATATTGTAATAGTTTCACCTCATGATGATAACCAGGGCTCGGGACTTTATGCATTTGCATATTTGTTCGGGAAGTAAATAGAATAAAACTGATCAGATACAAATTTGTGTTGTGGTGTTTGGAGTTAAAGTTCAAAAGTTTATTGTGCATATGTTTGCATATTTTGGAATTTTTTTCTACAAATGCATATTTTTAATATTTATTGATTTTTATTGCATATTTTAAAATAATTTTTGATTATTTACTCTTAAATCATATTTTTAGTAAATTAATCAATTTTATCTACATGATTTTGTCAGCAATAATACCGATAAGGCGATAATCAATAGCGTTATGGGGAACCCATTTTATTTATAGCTCTGAAGACAATATTATTTTTATTTAATCTGTCTTTTACATTTACACAATTATTTTGTTTGCCAGTACACAGTGATCGACGGACTACGATCGTTATCGTGTCAACGCATATATCGTCAATCGTTGTCGTGTTCGTATTTGTATTCGTTATTTTGTATTTATTAGTGCTCGTATTTGTGTTATATAATATGCCAAAAGAAAAAAAAACACAAGTTAGTCGGTTAAAAAGTTTTATTTTGGAATTTGGGGATAATGTATTTTCCGCAGACGGAAGAGTTTTATTTTGCAAAATATGTGAAATTAAAGTAGAATATGAACGGCGATCTAGTGTAATACAACATATACAAACAGTTAAACATGTGAAAATGATTAAACGGAGGGAAATGTTCAATACAAGAACCCAACAAATGATTACACAAACTAATACAACTAAAAAGTCTACTTTCAATATGGACTTATGTAAAGCATTGCTATCGGCTAACATTCCATTGAATAAATTATCGAACCAAGTATTTCGAAATTTTTTGGAATCTTACACAGGGAAAGAGATACCATACGAAACAACTTTAAGAAAAGGCTATATTGATGATTGTTTTATTGAAACTATGCAAAAAATAAGAGAATATATTTCTGATCATAAAATTTGGATATCGATCGACGAAACGACCGATGCTGAAGGTCGATTTATCGCAAACGTGATTATCGGTACTTTGGAAGCTGAAAAATCTGGAAAAATATTTCTTTTGAACACTGAAGAACTGGAAAAAGCTAATTATTCTACAGTTAGTAAGCTATTTGACAAATCTCTTTCTATATTATGGCCAGATGGTATAAAACATGACAATGTTTTATTATTTTTGTCGGACGCAGCACCTTACATGGTGAAATGTGGTCAAACGTTAAATGCTTTATATTCCAAAATGATACACGTTACATGCACTGCTCACGGGCTACACAGGGTGGCTGAACAAGTACGAAGCCAATATGAATCTGTTGATCAGCTGATTTCAAATATCAAAAAAATATTTAGAAAAGCTCCATCTCGCATGCTTCTTTTTAAAACTGAGGCACCGGATTTACCTTTACCTCCAGAGCCAGTAATAACACGATGGGGCACCTGGATAAATGCAGCCATATATTACTGTGAACACTTTGAGATAATTTTCAATATTGTAAATAAATTAGATTCAGAGGATGCTTTGAGTATAAAAAATGCAAAAAAATACTTGGCAACACCTCACATTAAAAATGATTTAGTCTACATAAAATCAAATTTTAGTTCTCTTACTACATCAATTACAAAATTGCAAACTGAAGGTGTTTCTTTAGCTGATTCAATTGAAATTATTGACAATGTAAGTGTTGCAATGAAACGTCTTACTGGGGCAACTGGGAAAAATATCTGTACAAAGATGGAAAATGTATTGAAGAAAAATGTTGGTCTTGCTATGCTAAAGAAAATTAAAAACATTTTTAACGGTGAATTAATTGACATGAAAGACTTACCAGAAGACTTAGATATTAATGATCTGACATATTTTAAATATGCTCCCATCACATCGGTAAACGTAGAAAGATCATTTTCCGCCTATAAAACTTTACTTACAAATAATAGAAGGTCTTTCAAAGTCGAGAACATAAAAAAACATTTGATAATCCAGTGTAACGCAAGTAAGTACATAATTAGAATTATAAAATGATTATTTTTTAATACATAAAAATTATAATTGCTAGGTATAGAAGATGCTGAGTGTTGAAAAATCCAAAGACCTCCCATTCAACAGTTTTTACATTTTTTTTTAGTAATATAGTATGTATAAAATATAAATTTTTAGTAATATGTACAAGATATGTTTTTTTTAAATTAAATTTGAATAAGTATGTATTTTTTAATTAAAAATAAATGCATATTAAAGCGCATATTTTGATATTTTTTGGTGCATATGTATGCGCATATTTTTAAGTTTTTAAGCACATAAAGTCCCGAGCCCTGGTGATAACTGTTAGTATTTACTTTTTCGTATTTATTTTATTTGTTTGTTTATAATATAATAA
>JANEHU010000334.1:0-208813 GCA_027563435.1 Nasonovia ribisnigri | reverse complement strand
TGAAGACTAATAGTATGTACCTATTATTGTATTTTTGTTTTTTCTCTGATTGATAAATTTCTTTCATTCATGACCTGTAATCTTACAGTACCTACTAAAAATCTTTTATGTTCTGGCCGAAAAAGGTACCAAATTACAAAATATGCCACTGAATACAATAATCATATTTAATTATATCGGTAGTTGGTATGTGAATATAGAATGCTTAATATCCAGTTTTATATTCTGAGTGGTAATGTTAATAAATTTATTGATTACCTTTACATTAAACAATATACATTTTTATATCATTAGATAAGAGATTGATTTAACCCTAATATTTATTGGAGGTTTTGAGACCAATAATTCTTTAAACTTCAACTATTAATCTTATGATAAGGAAATTTTAAATCTAAAGAATTAACATTTTTCTTAAATTCTTGAAATGTAGATTATACATTGTTAGATTTTTAATGGCCACTAAGATGTACTTATTATACATTTATTAATCTATAATTATTACATTGTACATTTCGTACTTATCTAAGATTTCAAATTTGAAATTACCATATTCATCACAATTCAATATGTAATTTTTATTTATTTACAAGTATCTAGATTTTCTAATATACATATTTAACATTATTTTACTTAAATTCCTGACTCGTGACTCATGAGTAATTATTTCTAAACAATTAAAATATTTTTAAGATTCTTGTAATGTAGACAAGTTGAACCATTTCGAATAAGATAATTTTTAAATTCCATAGTTATCATTATTCTCAAATATTCTTCAATTTCTCTAAAAGACATTATTCATTTATACCTATCTAGGATTTTGAATTTCAAATTCGCCTTTTCATCACAATTCTATGTGTATTCTTTGTTTTTTCATTTTTATTTGGCCCATAAATTTAAACTAAACATTTTATTGGATATTATTAATTTTCTTTAAAAAGTTTAATGTTATATATGGTAAATTATTATGAAAAAGCAATGTTTAATTTCTCTAAAAGTCATTATTCCTAAGAATTCAAACGTGACATCATTTTTTTTATGAAATTATATTCTCCATATTATTCATATTATTGTGTCATTGTGATGTCTGATGATATATGTATTTTTACTATAAAGTGGAACAATTCAGCACCTAAATATCTAGATTTGCTAATATATTTAATATTATTTTACTTTAATTCCTGACTCATGGGCAATAATTTGCTTAATAAATATTTGCATGTATGGTTTTTTGTTGGTTTGTGTTAATAAAATTGTAGAATTTATAACTTTTTGACTTAAACTTTAATGCAGTAATATTTTACAAGGTTATTCATACAAAAGCAACCATTTTGAGTGCTTATGAATGCCTTATAATTATTTTCTACTAATTTGTTTAAACATTGGTCGCATTTAATAGTGTATTAAATATAGAAACCAATACAATTTTTGAAGACGATTTACCTAATTTAAACCTCTGTCATGGACTAAAATTCTGCAAGTTTAAAATGGCAATCATAATCATATTGTATTGAGAGTATATAACTTATTGCAAATAAAAGTATTGCGAGTGTTTTAAACAATTAGTTGGTACCTATATTGTCATATTGATATAACTTTTTAAAGACTTCTGTATAGATTGTAGTTATATTTTACAAGGTTATTTGCACAAATCAATTGAAACTCTTGTACGAATAATGTTCACTAAGTTTAAATTGTGAAGTATGTTTTCATTAGGCATTTATTAAACTGCTAACTTTTATAAACTGCATTTCTTTAGATACCTACCTATATTAACGATATTAACGAATAATGAGTTTGCTTTTAAATTTAGTTTACCATACATAGCTTGATAGCTCAATAATTTTATTATAATAAAATGAATGTTGATCCTTTCTTATCAAAATTGTACACATTTCAAATCTACACATTTTTTAATATTAAATTAAAAGTTTTAAAATTGCCCTAAATCCAGACGGAGAATGCTTCTAAAAAATATTCAATCCTGGTCTAAAACCTAACCTTATTCGCCACTCAGAATATATTACAATAATTTTTTACTGATGCAATTGACATATTTAAAATACTTGATGATAATGTTTGATGTCATGATTGGGACTTGGATGTTGTTATAATTTATTAATAAGGTTATAAGGTTTTTACTTATTAGAGCACAAAAAACTTCATAAAAATTTAGTTTAAAAATTAAATTACTTACACAAATGTGATGTATTTTACCATTGTTGTGTAAATATTGTGTGACTTCCATGTCGCTTCCATATGATGATGACATGCGCTCCATGACACATATGTTTACCACTCATATCGGCCTATTGTTTTTTTTTTTTGCTAATAAGCATTAGAGCAATAGGTACAATTATTTAAAAAAGGAAAACTCGATAATACATTAATAATAATTAAATACATTTTTAATAAATTCATTCAAAATTGTCTTTTTTCTAGTGCATACAAATTTGCACATATTTTTATGCGTATATGTTTGTGTTTAAAGCTTTTAAGTCTCTAAGTCTAGCCATAACCTTTAGTCTTTAATAACTTTTAATTAATGTAACAACATCCAAGCCCTAGTTATAATAATTTAATATTGGATTGATCATATCTTTATGTTGTGAAAAGGTGATGTTCTTTCAAAATCTGTTTGATTTTATATGCATCATTCAGCATTATGTTGAACGCGAGGTTTAATCATACAAGTTTTTGAAATTAATGTTGTCATTTTGCAGTGTTTAGAAATGTTATATCTAATATTAAGTTGATTCAAACAAAATATAAAAGTATAGGTAATAGGTATGTAAGTATGTTATTTGTTATTACCAAGGCTCGGAACTTTAAGCATATTTGTTTAGAAAGTGCATATTGAAAATCTAGTTCGATTCAAATTTGATTCTTAGTACGTATATTACAAATACAAAAATGTTTATTGCATAATTTTGAATATTTGGTGATTTTTGTACAAATCCGCATATTTTAGGTTTAAGAACATAAATTATATGCATATAATATCATAGATTTAACATAAACAATTTTTTTTTTAGAAATTTATACTTTTATACATATAGTTTGACAAAATAAATGAATTCATCAACAGCTATTACTATTGCTCCCAAAAATAATATTATAATCTCTATAGTACTGAGAACTTGTAATAGTGATCGCTGACCGGTTGGTATTTATTTTTCTTCAAATTTACCACTGGATTAATATTTTGTACCATGATATAAATAAATTGTATAATCGTAGGTAATGTAATACATACGTGTACAGTGTTAATTTATTTTTCAGATACCTACCTAATTTAAATTTTTAAAATTTTGTATGTAAAAGTATTTTATTAATGAATTGCATATTTTTGCATATTTTCCAAATTTTCACCGCATATTTTGAAGTTCCTAGCCTTGGTTATTATTTATTATACAGTAGTACATAATATAAATTTAAAAATATGAACAGGCACCTACATTAGTCAAAAATACAGATAGCTACCTAACCTATTTGTATACATTTTAAACAATTGTATGCTATATGATAACATTTATACAACACTTTTGTGTAGGTAATAAGCTATTGCCTATTTGTCAACTGAATGATATTTATTTCAATTTTATATTATAAATAGTAAATGTTATGTAAGATTATTGAGGAGACAAAACCCGTTCCATAGCATTGATTATAAATTTATAAATAATACAATATCCAATATACATAATATGTGTACACTATACGGTATATTATTATCTAATGCGTTGTTTTTTTTTTATTATCAATAGAATAATGTGATTTGACCTTTGTAATATAAAATGAAATTAAGATACCAAATACACGTTTTATTACTAGTAAATTGGTAGTTAGATAGCATACAGATTATTAAGGTTGTAGGTAAATCAATGAATCGGCTTATAACAGAAGCACTAAGTATACCTATTATTATTATTATTATTCATTGATGGCATTTTTACAAATTAAATACAAAATTGGAATGTAAATAACTTCTTTAATTATCATTTATCAACCCATAATTATGAATGATACGTCAAAATTCGTTAAAAAAAAAATCCTATATGAATCATATTTCAAAAATATAGGTTCCCATTTGAATTTTAAAAGTTACCCCTAAAATCTATCCTTTTTAATTAAAAAAAAAAATAATTAATATCAAATTAATTTAGAGTATATGATTCAAAGAGGTTTTCACATAGGTCATTTTTTTCTAATTTAAGTAGTTCATGCTGAAATCTGCTGTCACATGAAATTTGGAACACCCTGTATATACGTATAGTAAATACTTATCGTTTTCATCTTATCTAATACATATATTATATTATGGAAAACCAATTAGGCTTATATATTATGTTATCGTGGTCATCAATTTAATACGACACACACATTGTACGAAACGACAATAAACACTCAGTATGAAAGTGTTCTCGTATACAAAGGTACATAGTATGTAATGCTAAGGTACATAGTATGGTAATACTGTAATAATCAAGATATTATTATCACAGACTCATTATCGTAAGATAAGATAATCTCAGAATCTGATGTATTCTTATATTTATTTTTATATCCATGTCACCATTCTCCATAATAATAATAATAATTAACTTGTACAGTTCGTATACAGCTTATATTCATTATTCTTACTCATTGCCCATTGGCGATTGGCCTGTACTTAATAGTTAATACTCTATATCTAGTACCCACCTTAGGGCTTAGATCATGATCTAAGGTATCCAGTACCCACAGCCACAGCCACAAGGCCACAACCATGTACCAGTGTACCACTCGTCACTGGCCAGTGGCCACCATGGTGGTACGGAACCACCCACCTAAATTAGGTATTGCAACTGCAATACCTGAACATAGGGATCGGCGCCACTGGTACATACAGACGTTTTTGTATTAAATTAAAATTAATTAAATTGTGGCCGAATTTATTGAAAGTAATCGGGGAAAGTCTTTATTAGTTTTTAAACTTTTTAAATTTTCAAAAGCTAATACAAAATTGAACGGCACAACTCGTTGGAAATGCATTGATCGTAAGTGTGATGCTATAGTGTATACAGATCAATCAAATAAAATTTGCTCCGAAAGCGAGAATGTAACACACATAAACCATGGTCCATATACAAGGAATATAATTGATCGTCAAATAATTAATTCCGCTTGTAAAAGAAAAGCTGAAGATGATCTTCATAGTAGACCAAAAAAAAAATTGTTACGCAAGAAATTTGTAAAAATTTGTCATCCAATGCCAATATTATAGACGTAAAAAGAATAACCAAAAATATTTATGAAAAGCGAAAGAAAATTCATCCTGCTGTACCTAAGACCTCGCCGGAGTACATGAAGCTTTAGAAGATATGAAACTGGTGACGAAAGAAGGTGAGCCTTTTTTATTATTTAATGACATAGAAAAACGCGTGATTATATTTTCTTGTAACACAAATTTAAAGTTATTATCGGAAATAGATTCAATATACATGGATGGTACATTTAAATTTTGTCCGCGGTTTTTTACTCAAATGTTTACCATCCACATACTAAAATGGACATTATATTCTTATTATATTTTGCTTATTACTAAATAAAAGTTAGGAAACTTATGTATATACTCTCCATAAAATAAATAATTTATTAAATGAATTGAGTATACAATTTACTCCAAAATGGGTCACGATAGACTTTGAGATGGCAATTCACAAAGCTGTCAAAAACGTTTGGCCTAACACTGAAATAGTGGGTTGCAGATTCCATTTGACCCAAGCTTGGTGGCGAAGTGTACAAAAATTTGGATTATCTGTAGATTAATGATATGTCATATATGGTCATATAATGATATATCATAATCTAATTTGATTGATTTGGAATTTATTTTATAGGTACCTACATTTTTTTTAAGAATAATATAATTAATATATTATAAAATATCCTAGACTGAAAACTCGTATCCGATCAGAATCGTTTTTCGTATACAATGATCTAAAACCATTGAATTCCAATTTAATACCATCCATTACAGTAACCCACTTGTAAACTACTGTACAGCAGAGCGATATCCACTTACTTACCCGCTTTTTTTAGTTGACATATGCTCATTTTTTTTTATAATTTTAGCTATAATACATGTTGTAATACATTTTCAAGAATTTGGCCGAAAATAAATTGTTGTATGTAATTGAAATTTTTGTATTAAATAAAACTTTTACTTATGAGGAACCTTGTATTACATTTTAATAATTTTTGACAGAGTATATTTTTTTTAATGACATATGTATATTGATTTAGTTGATGATTGTAAAAAGCGTTTTAAGAACATGAAAGATACCTATGACAAAAAAAGAAGAAGCAGAAAGATGGGCACTGGGTCTGCTGCTAAAGACAAACCTTCTAAATGGATGCTTGAGGATATGTTATCTTTTCTTGACAAAACGATATATGAAAGACCGTAAATTTAACAATTTTAACATTTTTAAATATTTAATTTATTATCATCATAATACTAAATAGCATTGTTTTAATTAATGTTAAAGGACCTTAACAAATGTGACATCAATTGAAGAAAGCAATATACATGAGGATAATGATGACTTACATGAAAGTAGTGCTGATATAGCCATAGAGCCAGAAGAGCCTAACCATCTGCACCCCAAGCTGAGGAGACTGTTGTATCAGATACACAAAAAACATCATAATCAATAGCAGGAGTAAAACGGCACAAAAAAAATGAAGCTCTAGTCCAAGTTTTAAATAGGAGAGGTGAAGAAAGGAAACTTTTATTACAAGAGTTGTCAAAAACAAATGAAGAGGACCCTATTGAAGCTTTTTTTAAAAGTATGGCTCTTACTGTTAAAAAGTTTTCTCCAGAGCTACAAGCAAACGCTAAAATGGATGTGTTCAGAATAATAAATGAATTGGAGTTTCAAAATATTAGACCAATGTATCAGCCAGTTAGTACTTCTGATTATGTTTTCCCTGAAAGAGTAACACCTACGACTCAAATTTCAAACTTCATTGACTATAACTCTACGTCAAACTCAAGTGAGTTTAATGTTACATCTCCAATACTCAATTGGACACAAGAGTTCCATAATAATTAAACATTTTTATGTAATAATTTTTGTTTTATATAATTCCTGTAGTAGATAGTTTTTTTTAGTCATTTTTATTAGTTTCTCAAAAAAGGAGTGGGTATTTCTTTTTTATTAAAAAATGGTTTTGTTATTGTATACAGGTATTACAGTTGTTTTATTAATTGAATATCTCAATTTGTTTATCAAAAAAGTATTATATTTTTATTCAATTATTTGTTTTTTTTTCTATCTAATTATTATATTTGACAATGTAGTTTTTATGGTTCCTATGCACATAGTTACACATTTACCAGAAACTAATGATCAAAATATTTAATATATATTTATTTATCAACATTCATTGGAGAATATAAATATAATGCATAAAAATTATAAATAATAAAAATGAAAATTAATATAAATAATTCATATAAATGCATTCAGCATTTCAGCATATTAGTATTAGTCATTGAATATTTTAAATCTTAACATATGAAATGCTAATACAATTTTGGAGAATTTTGAGTAACCAACACAATAAATCAAATGTTTAACCAAATATATTTTATAATTTTAATTTTAGTTTTTTTTTTAAGTTAAATACTAATTTACTTAATTTTGATAATTTGTAATACATTTTTATGTATGGACTAGTTTAAATGTATATAATTTATATTATATCATAACTAGATATTATATGAATTTTGATTTTATTTATTATGTATATAATATAATATGTAATATATATATATGTATAATATGTATATATATAATGTACTATATAAATATACAGTTCCTATTCATTATTAGCTCTATAATAATAGTATAATTGGAGTCACATCTTAGATACATTTGATAAAATACTTCATATTTCTTTGTTGTATTTTTATACATTTTTATTTTAATAAATTCTCATAAAGAATTAAAATAATAAATACTTACCTTAATGTTATTGCTAATTTTTCAGCCGCTGTAATTGGTTCTCCAACTCTGTTACAAGGGTTTATTTTTATGTCATCTTCGATGAGGTTTAGAACATAGTTGAATTGATCCCAACTTTGCCTAAAAAACTCTCTGAATTTTCTATCGTCTCGATATAAATGCTTTTCAATTAAAATATTAAAAAACCTTCCATTTTTCTAGCTCAAAACATCTCGTGAACTTTTTTTGTTTTATTACATAGTATATGTTTGATCATTTCTTCTTCGTCTACTTCTTCTAAAAGCAGATGTAGAAGAACTTTTTTCTTTTTACTGAGCAACATGGATAAAAAATCAAACACGATACACGACAAAAAGGTAAATTAAACACGATCATAGGCGCAATTAGAGTAAAAAAATTGGGGGGGCTTCAGCCCCTCACATACATTTTTCAATCACTACCTCTCAGAAGCTATTTTTCCACCCTTTACCCTCTATAAAAAAATGTGCTTATTGGAAGGCAAGTAAAATTTTAAAAAAAATAATAAAACAATAATTCACTTTTAAGTATAGATAACAGATTTAATATAGTTTTTTACATTTTATATTCTTATTTTTCTATTTTTTTTAGCAAATGTATTTAAAATAATTTCGGTGTCAACAATAATATCTCTCTCAATATTAAGTATTGCCAATTTCGAAAACCGTTCCTGTGACATAGTAGACCTGAGACAATTATTAATTCTTCTCATTGCAGAAAATGACCGTTCGCAAGTAGCTGAACTGACCGGAAGAGTGATAGCCAATTGAATCATTTTAAAAAGATTTGGAAACGTATCTTTAGATATATTTTCTTTGATGGTTAAATAGTTAGGAACTCCTTTTATCATATTTTTCAAAACAGTGATCTCATATTTCAAATCATTAGGGATGAAATCAAATAAATTCTGTAAAGTAAAATACAAATATACAAATTTTGAATTCAAATAGGTACTTGAAAAACATTAATTATTTAAAAAAAAAAAGACCTTATATTGATTTATAAGTAATGATGATCCCTCAAAGTCTAATTTTAACAAGTTATCTACACACGTTGCAATTTGAATGCTCTCTTCAGAAAATCTTTCTTACATTTGACATATTATTGTATCTGTTACTGGATAAAAACATGTATCTTCCAATATTATTTTGGTTCTAATGTAGTGGTACCTACTTGTATTATCACTTTGGTGATTATTTTCAGCTGAAGTTGATGACATAACCACATCATTTTTTAGATTAGTGGACTCCCTTCTCTGCCTTTTAGAGCCACCTAAGTTAAATATAAAAATTGGGCCCCCCCCTAATTGCGCCTATGAACACGATGCAAACGATTAACATGATATCATATCATATTTTTAAAATAATATATGATCTTATTATGATGATAATAAAGTAAATAATTCCTGCCACGCGTCTGCTGCGGCTGCGATTTGTAGTTTGTAAGGAATACCTATTCCTTTTCTATTTATATATACATAAAAATTAGAAGTATCAACATTTTAAAAACACCTCGTGATGCAAAAAATATGGAACGGCAACGAAGAAATGAAGCTTACATTGAAGACTATAAAAATAGTAAAATATGTCGTAACAAATTTGTAAAACAAATATCATACAATTATAAAAAGTGAAGTTATTAGACTATATTAATTTTTTTCGGAAATCATAATATTTTCAATTATGACAAATTCATGAATTATTGAATTCATATTTTTATATTATATGTATGTATTATTATTATATGTTATTACCTATATGTATTATTCGGCTATGTTAATTTTTATTCGATTAATGTATTAAATTTATTGATATGATAACATTGATAAAAATAGTAACATTTTTCAAACAAAAATTAATTATTAAATAATTTATTTGACAGAAATCATTTTATTGCCAATTGTTCTATTTTATTATGTTTTCACTCAGTTGTAGGCAACAATGTATCACATATACAATCATATTTAATTAAATATAAAAATTGTCAAGTTCAGTTGTTATAGTTGTTAAAGAAAACTGGCCGAAAAGGGACAGTGGCCGAAGAGGGAACGGTAAGTTTTGGCCGAAAAGTGACACTGGCCGTAAAGGGAAGGGTATATTTTGGCCGAAAAGGGGGCCGCCCGTATCTAGTATCTACAATTGCTGCACGAGTATGTTTAAAAATCGTGCAAGTGATACATATTATTTCGGTTTGAGAAGTCGAGGGACATAAAATAAAAAAATAAACGTATTATAGTATAACTGCCCTTCACGTCTTAAAATTGTTACTACCCATTATAATAATGGTTATTATTTATTTTCCTGATCTTCGATTTGCGTCTCTCTTATCGCTGGCCAATGGCCATCCCTGTTATATAATATGTATACAGGGTGCGGCAGTTCATTCTGATGAGTTATAATCCAAGCTGATTAGCCGAGCATTAGAGACAAATTAACGATAGAAGTTGTATTTTATACAGCGCAAAGATAATACATTTAATTGAAATATACAAAATTTTAAATCTGGAATTAAAAAAATTACATTGCGTACCTATAGATTACTAGATTAGCATTCGTTTTCTATGAATTCGATTATCCAACTACTTAGTACTTACGCATATTGTGAATATATAGGTACGCCGTATCATCAAAAACGCGTTAATGTTCAGGCAAAATTTGACGGTACATCGATGGACGATGATGACTTATAAGTGTACACAGCAGATAGTTTTATGAAATAATATTATTTTAACAACAGTTGGTGAAATATAGTTAGTGGGTAATATACTTACCTATTATAATTATTACCTACTTTATAATAAACCAAGCTCTACGTTGACAGTAAAAAATATCACCTTTTATATAAGTAACTCAAATGTATAGTTCAATTTGTTATTTAACACTAGCTTTAAGGATGCTCAAAACATTAAAGATTTAACTTTTATTTTTATTTTCACTACGTATAGGGTTCTGTAATTTTATGGAATAGTTAATATTGATGAACGATGAAAAAAACAAATTTTAATTTAAAACTATAGTAAAAAGTACAGTAAATACCTCTATTTAGTTAAGTGTGGGTGAAAAATATTATAGAAATATTTCGTACATTATACAAACTACATAATAATTATCTATATAATATATAATATCTTCTTTGTATCATGATCTGGAATTCAATATAATAATAATAATAATCACTAATCAGGTATGAAATCAGTATGACCGTCTATGTTGATGATTTCATGAAGCATACCAAAAAACAAAGTTAAAAAATAAATATATCTTCCGATATTTCATTGAAATAACTCAAAAAGGGTGGGTCAAAGTTTCAAGTTTGAAATATTTCAAAGTGAAAATTGCATGTGAAATATTTCATACCTACTTATAACAATAAATATAAGTGCTCTTGTTGCGTTTAACTTACATTAAAGTTTTTTTTTTCATTTATCTTATAAAATTCCTAAGAAAAAAATATAATAATATCAATATCAATTGCACTTTTGGGCCTTGTGCCTGTTATATAATAATAAAAAAATATATCACTAGCTAGCCCATCGGGCGTCTACCGTGCATAGATTTGTTTTTTTTTTTATAAATATGTACCTATATTCGTTAAAAAAATGTACATGCCATATTCCTACAGCGGATTGAGTGCTCTGCGCCGTCACATATCCGTGTTTTTTGTTGTCTGTACAAAGTGTAAAGTCGATAGGTAACCGTGCAACTTACGTCACTTATGTGGGCAATCTGATTTCGGGTAATATGCAGCCATTATATCAAGTATCTAGGCAATCCACCTGTGGTGATTTGCGGACACGACGATGAGCTACAGTAAGTTTGACATAGTTGACCTTGGTAAGCAATCTGTAGCAACTGCAGGGCTCATTAAACACTCTTTACAAATTATGAATAGCCAATAGGTAACCTATAGACTCTAAAAAAAGATCGCCAATAATAAAATCTTTATACATTTGCCCATTCCATAATCACAGATTCATCTACTCTTATTCAATGATTTTCTCTCGTTCCAAATAATACATATGCCACACACAGAACGAAATAAGCGATTACACATTGTATGTATAAATGCGTAATCGTAGCTATACAATTTAACAAGTGACATGGTTTAAAATAATGCATATATTTTTCAAAAAACTTAGAAAACGTAAAAAATGAATGTTTATAGGTACAAGGTACCTACTTGATATTCGTTTCTAGTTTCTACAAGTGCCCGATGCCCATTTCATGCTTATAATTCGTATCCGTAGACATCACTTCCTACAAAACAGACAAAAAGCGAAGAAATTCTAAATTTTTCTAAATTGAAAGTGTAGGTACTGGTAGTATACTTTTTTCCGCTTATTGGTCTGAATGCACGAAAAAACCACCAACTTTTAAGAGCATAAATATAGTCTTGTATTCGTGTTACCTATAGTAAATTGTAATGATATTCGAATAAAAAATGTAATGTTTTGTTCACAACATATATTGACGTACATCACCCCAGCCCCACCCATTTGGAATTTTAAAACATTTTGTTTACCATTATTTAGTACGTAATTTGTATGAATTTGTATGACAATTTTCAAAATTTGTACGGTCTTGGTTAACCCGTTATTAACAAAAATAATGGGTGGGGCTGGGGTGATGTGATTTCAGCCCCACCCAAGGTCAAGAATTACAAAATAATAGTCATCACTACGCCATATTTTAGTACGTAATTTGTATGAATTTGTACGACCGTTTTTAAAATTTGTACGATCTTCGTTCGGCAGGAATCGCAAATACTTAAAATCCACCGTCACCCCAGCCCCACCCCTCGTCTAAATTTCAATGTTTTCGAATTTATTCCAGTGCCATATTTTAGTACGTAATTTGTATGAATTTGTACGACCGTTTTTAAAATTTGTACGATCTTCGTTCGGCAGCAATCGCAAATACTTAAAATCAAACGTCACCCCAGCCCCACCCCTCGTCTAAATTTCAATGTTTTCGAATTTATTCCAGTGCCATATTTTAGTACGTAATTTGTATGAATTTGTACGACCGTTTTTAAAATTTGTACGATCTTCGTTCGGCAGGAATCGCAAATACTTAAAATCCACCGTCACCCCAGCCCCACCCCTCGTCTAAATTTCAATGTTTTCGAATTTATTCCAGTGCCATATTTTAGTACGTAATTTGTATGAATTTGTACGACCGTTTTTAAAATTTGTACGATCTTCGTTCGGCAGGAATCGCAAATACTTAAAATCCACCGTCACCCCAGCCCCACCCCTCGTCTAAATTTCAATGTTTTCGAATTTATTCCAGTGCCATATTTTAGTACGTAATTTGTATGAATTTGTACGACCGTTTTTAAAATTTGTACGATCTTCGTTCGGCAGGAATCGCAAATACTTAAAATCCACCGTCACCCCAGCCCCACCCCTCGTCTAAATTTCAATGTTTTCGAATTTATTCCAGTGCCATATTTTAGTACGTAATTTGTATGAATTTGTAATACTTTTTTTTGAATTGTTCGCTATTATATTTTTAATGTGTTCCATTCGTATTTGAATCAGTTATATATCATTTTATATTTTATAACTAATTAATATTATTATAACCTATACCTACTATATATTGTACTTCTACATTTATGCTCGAATTTAGTTGTATCATTGATTTGTATCATCATCTAACATCTGTGACGATTACAACTTACAAGTGTTAATATGACACGCCTCCAAGCCAAAATTAAAAAGGGCGGGTAAGTGTATGTCGCTCTGCTGTACAGTAGGTTACAAGTGAGTCACTGTAATGGATTGTGTTAGATTTTTATCCAATGATATAATATCATTGAATAAGAAAAACGATTCTGAGCGAAGACGGTCAGTCAGTCTAGGATATTTTACAAGTCTAAATGTATTTATTATTGTGAATAAAATTAATTTTAGTATTATAGGTAGGGTTCTAAAATTTCACGAAATTTATTTTTGTAGAAATATTTAATATTTCTTGAAACTTAAATGATAAAAATAGTTAATTTTTACTTAGTAAGGTAGATATTTATTGCCTTTGTGTATAACTTATATAAGTATAACATATAAGATATAAAATATTAAAATTATGTAATGTTTATGTAATTATGTATATGAATATATTGGTATAATGATTATGAATTATGATATATCAATATCAGTATATCACTTAAAGTATTGTTTTTTGAGTTCAAATAAAAAACAAATTCTTGAAATATAATAATTGGTATTATATTTATAATTGTTATTGGCGAAGAAAATGTAGATATTATCATGATTTTATTTATACAATATTCTATGTTTATACTTCATTAGCTGATATTGTCATATGGATGATAAATATAAAATCAGTGTGACCATATAATTATGACTTTATTATGGACATACCAAAAAACACAACATTTTGAAAAAAAAATATTTTTCAATATTTCATTGAAATATTTCAAGGAGGGTGAAAGTTTCAATTTTGAAATATTTCAAAGTGAAAATTTCATGTGAAATATTTCATACTCATAACCCTAGTTATAGGCATTAGTATTTACTATGGTTGGTTAAATTGTTTTTCTAAAATTATATTTTAAATGCCATTGCGTGTATATAAAAATATAACAATATATTCTAAAAGTTCTCAACAGGAAATAATATTTTTCAAATTATATCAAAATAACTAAAATCATTATTCTTGGTTTGATCATGAAATTTGTCTAAATTTAGTAAAATGTCTGTAAAAAATAAATATGTGATATATTTTTTAGATTTTTTGGTTACAGTATGATTTATTTATGAGAATTTTTGTTTTAAATTTTCAACACTTAGTTATAAAAACTGAACATTTTATAATTTTTCAATTACAATGATTTATAATTTTCGAGATTTTGACAAATTTTGTCAAAATTCGAACTTTAAATGCTTATAAAAAAAAATCGTGCCTATGTATTTTTAAAATTTTTCAACTGATGTTGTAACAATATATAAGAGAGCTTGTATTAAATTTTCAGACTTTTTGGCCCACCAAATAAAATTTTATTGACAATTATAAAAAAAAAAAGGGGGTCAAGTGGATGTCACTCCGCTGTACAGTAGGCTACAAGTAGATCACTGTACTATAATGGATGTTATTAAATTTGAATTCAATGATATAATATCATTGTATACGAAAAACGATTCTGAGCGGAGACGGTATGTCAGTCTAGGATATTTTAAATTATATTGATATTGTTATTTTACGGTAGCTGCTAAGTTGAATTAATATTATTCATATTATTTGATTATTAACCTAAAATTATCAGTGATGCTATAAAATATTATAATATATACTTTTACTCGTTAAAATTGATTTTAATATGTAATTTCGTCCAAATTTGAACTTAAAATGTCTGTAAAAAATAACTGTGTTTAAATATTTTTAGATTTTTTGTTTACAGTATGTACTATTTATTAGAATCTTTATTTTAAATTTTTAATCCTTATTTAAAAAACTGACCATTTTATAATTGTTTAATTACAATGATTGATAATTTCGAGATTTTGATGAATTTTGTCAAAAATTCGAACTTTAAATGCTTATAAAAAAAATGTGTGCCTATGTATTTTTAATATTTTTCAATTGCTATTGTAACAATATATCAGGAGCCTTGTATTAAATTTTCATTATTTTTGGCCCAACAAATAAATTTTATTGATATTAATAGAAAAAAAAAACTAAAAAATTTGAAAATTGAAATCGTCCGTAAAATACTGAAAAACAGTCAAAATATATTAAAAATTAGATGGTGTACAGAAATAGCTTATATAAACAATCAGTGAAATTTTCATGCATCTACAGTTATTTGTTTTTGAATTGCAACAAAATAAGAAAATCGCTACATGAAATCAATTGAATATCTAATCTTGTACAATTTGAACTTAAATCACTCGCAAAATTTATTATATGACTTGCTTATAAACTTTTTTTTATTGATAAAATTAGGGAAACTTATGAGGAATCTTGTATTACATTTTCAAATCTTAGATTTAATTTCTAACTCAAAATAAATTGCAAATTTTCGTCATTTTTACGTATTTTGTCAAAATTTGAACTTTGATTACATATAAATAAAATTGTGACTACGGATTTTCAATATTTTTCATCTGCCTTTGAAACTATATATTAGAAGCCTACTATTAAATTTTCAAGATTTTTTACCCAACAAATAAATTTTATTGACATTTATAGAAAAAAAAACTAAAAAAATTGGAAACTGAAAATGTCCGTTAACAGCTCAAAATAAGTCAGAATATTTTGAAAATGCTATGGTGTGCAGAAAATGCATATATAAACATTCGGTCAAAATTTCATGTCTCTACGGTCATTTCTTTTAGAGTTATACCAAAAACCAAAATCGATTTTGTCGAAAATTGGTTTTCCGTAAAAATTCCCGTTTTTCCCATAATTTTTCATTTGTTTTTCCAGGCGCTCATGAAAACTACTGGGAAATTTTGACTTTTGACCCCCCAAAGTACCAACTAGATTCACTTTCCTATCAGAAAAGGTACTATTGAAGAAAATTGAAGCATTTTTCTGTCCTAAAACGTGATGACAGACACAAAAATAAAAAAAAAAATAAAAAAAAAAAAAATAAAAAAACTAAAAAAAAACACATCATTGTAAAACCAATACATTCATCGCTTCGCTCAGAATCTAAAATTACAAATACTAGAACTTAAATTTTGAATATTTGAAAAATATAAATCATAAAAATGAGGATAATTGAAACAAAAAATACACGGATCACAACACTGTATACAAAACAATGTTGTGGCAACTCAGCTTTAGTGTCTTCTAATTTAAGAACCTATAGTAATCTATATGTTGATTAATTGGTAATATAAAAAAATATAACTGAAACAGCGATTGCAATATACATTAGGAAGGCATTTAATGAAATATTTTGTAAAATTGGTACAGTATTATTTATTTTTATCAGGCTAATAGAAGCATCATTAATTTGGAAGATTCATTAATGAACAATTCAATATAATGATAGAAAATTGTATAGATTTAAACAATTCAAGCCTTGATATCAATCTGGAAAATTCTGCTGTAAGTTTGATGTCCAAATTACAAATTAATTAAGTAAGTTACTTTTTCTACATTTTAAGAGGATAAAAACTTAATTTAATTATATACCTACTAACAATGTTTTAGAAGTACATGAGTTTTAACCTTTTAATATTTTATAATGAACTCAGTTTTGAAAAATCATCACTTAAGCACTCCACTTTACTGTTCCATGTAGAGTTAAATATAGTAAAGTTCAACTTGTAGGTAACTTACATATTAATTATACAGAACACAACACGAGGCAATGTTGCCACTTAAGTGTTTTCTAATTTAAACACCCCTAGTAATCGAATCTACTAATAAGTTATTGTAATTTATAAAGGCTTAAGTTGAAGTATTTAAAAAAAGATATAATATTTTTGCATTGTGATGCTTAATTTAAAGTATTTAATAATTTTATTCTAGTTCAATGTTTAATTGTTAATAGCTATAAAAAATAAATAAATATATAACTAAAAGTTGAAACATAAGATATAACAGTGGTAGTAATATACTACAATAGTAGATACAGCAATTAAAGATATACCTAAGTATACTTAACCTTATATCTTATATAAGTACATCTTTAATCATGGTAGGCAGGGATGGCCTGGGCCACCAGGATACTGGGATGTTCCTGGTGGCCTGACCTATTGGGACTTGCCATTACACTGGACCGATGCATGAAATAATTTTTTTAAATTATAAGTATTTATTAATTATCTAATTTATAGTAGGTAAATAGTTCATACTTGTTTTGGGATTTTTTACTCCTTGATCCTACTTGAAAAAATGTTGTCTTCTTAAGTAAACAAAAAAATGGACGAAAACCATTTATTCTACAGGATGTGAGGGTGTTTCCAATAAGAGATGCTTTTGTATTAGGAAAACCGGCTCTAACGCCCTTAAGGGTATAAATTATGAATTGTTATAAAAGCTTCAAGCATAGTATTACCTACTTGTAATTGCATTTAATAAATTGTTGAATGAACTTTTTTAAAAATATGTTATGAGAGAATATACAATATAGATAAGCTTATCTATATGCATTTTAAATATTAAGGGGGTAGACTGATAGAGTCACACTAAAATGTTGATACTGATTTATGGACTATTTTTTTTGTGGTCCTCTAACATAATATAATGTAAACTAAAAGGTTAGATAAATAAATAGCTATAAACAATATTGTAGGGGAGGGGGTATAATATATGATCAGCCCTCACCAAAACCCACATAGTTACGCCTATGATGCAGACTTAGAAATGTAGTCTGGGTAATACATTTTCCCGGTCTGAATTTTTTTCCCAGGTCGTCCCTGGTGGTAAGTACCTTCTTAATGATATATTTTATAAAATTGCCAGTTGGTGTACAAATGTACAATGTTTATTGTTTTTTCAGGCCAATAGATACATCATGAATTTGTATGAATTGCTGTGAACAACTATTGAACTATATAATATAATATGTATTAAATGTAGTGTTATTAATAGGTATTGGTGGAATTATTAAAACTAAAAGAAATTTCCTGATGATATATTGCCATGTTATTTTTATATTTTATTTCCATCATTCCATGTCAAGTCGTACAAAATATTGTCATTATTTATTAATTATTTTAATTTATTACATTAATTTAACAAAAATATTATTTTAATGCTTTTTATTGTGTATTTTATATGAAATATTTATTTAAATTTTATTTGTCTTACCTAAAAAAGATTTGAGTACCAAGAACTTTTGTCTCAAAAAAATATATAAGACCAATTGTTATTTTTATTTTACTTAGATAACCTATGTTTAATTAAATTTTTTATTTTATTACATTAGAGCCTGGAGCTCAAACAGGATATAATATTATATTAATATGTCATCTCATACTTTATTTTTTGAAAAAATAGTTAAATTATATTTATAATAACAACTATGTTTATGTAATATTATATGGAATGTACTTCAAATCCAGAAAAATAGTTTATAGGGTTTTTTAAATGTTGTACAACACTCTTAATTGCATATTGTGTGATTATATTGTAATCTAATATTGTACTTTATTTTTGATAGTGTATAATTGTATTGACTTTTTTCAAACAAATACTTTGTTTTATTAATATAGTTATTTGTGTCAATATACCTTCTAGAAAGTTACATATAAAAAAACCGAAGAAAATTGTATTATAAGTAATATTATTGAAAGTTTTTAACATATTATTAGCCACTTACCCCACTTGATCTTAGATTAGTTATTATTTTTACAGTTTTTCTGTAGTGTCACACCGTTATATTTTATGAAAAAAAATATCTTATAGTGATAGATATAATTTTTTACTACAATACAGTGTAACTGTAATACAAATACCTAACTGAAAAAATAAAAATTATTTTATGAAATTTCGTATGCAATATATTATAAAAAATGTTTTAAAAAAATTATATAAAAATAAAAAATAATGTAATTTTACACAAGTGGTACTTGGGCGTCACTGCCACCACTGGACGTAGTAGATACAATTAATATACATTGTAAATGTATATAGAATCTGTACAGAGAAGAAATAAAAGTCAGTCTATGCTAAGTAGCTATTATTATGTTGCTACTTCTGACGAAGACATCTATAAAGTGGCAGTATAACAGCAAAAAAGTCATAATAATAATGAATAGCTAAAAAACTAAAAATGGTAAAAGATGATTAGAAATTCAGAGCAAATGAAAATTATCGTTCCCGGTATCACAATATGTCGCAGTAATAGTTAGGTATAGCAACCATGATCCATTTGGGTAGGTACTTATATATAATATTGAATATACAATTGTACGTATATTCTACGTGTCGGTATAGTAATATTAATATTATGTAAGTATGTGATTATGTGCGTATACTTGTAAATATTGTATACTATTATTGTTTGTCGAATATATGTTTTTATCGTACAAAACGGTAGGTACTTCAGTAGGTACTTGCGTGCAAGTAGGTGTACCTACATAAACTTACCAGCAGGTACTACAGGTGCGTAATATAATTAATATAACAATGCACACACACAATATATATAATATATGTAATATGTATATATATAATAATATATTATTGTATAAATAACATGCCTATCTTGAAGTCAAACACGAATATTTCATATTTAATCAAACAATTATTTATAATAATATATCGTACTTAAAGTCCACACTGTATGTTCAAGTTGTTTAATACACCAATACCTATAGGTTGGTACATATTTTACGGGGTGATCCGTTAACGTAAAGTTGACACTCTTTATTTTAAAAACACTAGATATCGTTTTTGAAAATATTAGGTATTTTTTATAATAGGTTTTTTTTAGATCGATTTCGTTTGCAATTTTGAATAGAGTGAAGAACTTAATCTTTTCACGTATTTTGTTCAATGGTGGACACTGTTCTATATCGAGTTCAGAAGCGATATTGTTCGGATGGAAGCACGTTTCAGATACCGTGTATAGTGTATACGTTTTAGCTTTATCTTGGTCACAGCGTGCCCATGGGCCATGATCCATCTTCCTTGCGAATTGGTGGTACTTAGGCTCTGGGCCTTTTCATTTGTTTTGTAGCCTTCCACAAAGAATAATCGTTGCAGAAAGATTATTAAAGTAGGATTTAAATGTTTCGTTTTTGACTTCTCTTATTTTATCATGTAAAAGTGCAAGTGCTGTTTCAGATAGTTTTATCTAATGGATCTCTTGTACGATGCCATTTTTTCCGTGCTTTTCCTTTTTTCTTTACTACCCACTGTGCAATCTAAGTTACGAACGTTGCCACTAATCACTATTCACTATGGTAAGTTTCGATCGCATAAAAAAATGATTAAGTAAAAATAATGCAATATTATAAAATAGTATATTATAATATAATATAGTTTTATAGATTTAAATACCTACTCCGAATAATATTCTATTTTGAAGTATGAAATAAAAATGAATGATCTCATCCAAAGAAGTATGAAAATTGAAAACTGATGACGAAGTCATATTATAATATCTATCATCTATGGCAAACGCCAATCCTGGTCATTTGTCGGAGACGATTCGCAGTTCTAATAATTTCAATGAACAAAAAAAAATTAATAGGCCAACAATGAACAGACAAATCGTTAAACAATAATATTATTTTACTTATACAACATTTATTCATATATTTCATTCTGCTCAAGTTAATTTCATAAAATATCTCAATACTATCACTTCAGTGCGAGATGAAGACGGATGAAGAAATAGCAGTTCCTTGATATGGAATCTGCAGTACTCTAGTAATGGCATACCTATATTCAACCCGAAGAGTCGACATATTCGTAAGTTTGATTACCTATTCTTTAGGGGCTTACATTTACGTTTTAGTCTTAAAATTAATATTTATTGCCACGGACAATCTGCTACTCGGGTGACGTACATGCAAATTTTACGTGCACAGCGCGCAATTTATAAAATACGTAAGCACAGGTGACGACAGCATACGCAGGCCGTAGAATATAATAATAATATATTTATACAATTAATTATAAATTGTGTTGAACATGCAATCACGGACGTTCTTATGTCTCACAAAATAAAATCTGAAAATTAGTTGAAATATTTTGAAAATTGTATTGTGTATAGTGTATACCTACCAAGGTATAGAAAAAAATAACGAACAAATTCATTATGAGGAATTTTGGATTACATTTACAAGGTTTTCTGAGGAAAACATATTTTTATTAATATCTATCGGAAATAAAATGAGGAAATTTAAAATATTCTTGAATAACTTAAAATCAAAATAAGCGGGTAAGTGGGTGACGCTCTGCGGTACAGAAGGTTACAAGGGGGACAATGTAATATTTGGAGTTAAATTTAAACTCAATGATGTTGTAGGTAGCTATAGGTAGTTAAGATCATTGTATACGAAAAACAATTCAGAGCGGAAACGGCTTGTCAGACTAGGATGTTTTATATTGTTATTTTTAATACGTTATATTTAGTTGAATTAATATTCTTTGCATACTATTGAATATTATCATATTTGCAAATCAAAATATACTTAAGAACCCACAAATAATAATTTTAAATTAAGTACCTACATTTTTTTAGCTTAATTTATCCATACATTTTGTTAATCAAGTATGTTCTTAGGAATAATATTACTCTACCAGTAAAATAGTAATGGATTTTAACGGAAAGTATAAATAATTACAAATGTGGGTTAAAAATATTTACATACATAATATAAATGGCAGGTTTTAGATAATAATGAAATAAACACAAAAAATATTGTTTAAGTTTAATGAATGATAACATTCTATACATAAGCATTTATAAAATTAAATCAAATACTCAGTAATTTGTTTGGACACTATGGTTAAGCACTATAAAAATGGTGTTAAATGGTTGGAAGTAACTTTTTTTAGAGTTAGGTACACTAAATCAAATCATTAATATTGGTGAGAAGTACTATCTGGGGAGGCGATGAACTTTCTCATGAAACAAGTCTCTTTTCAGTCATTAAAATTTTTGTCAACCTATACTATTTTTAGTCCGTTGGGTAAGTATTATAATTATTATTGACTTAGGTAATTGACTTATTAAAGTTGATGAACAATATTAATAATGACAATATTTTGTTTCTGCACAGTTCACACAGACTCTCTTTCAAATTATGTCGTCTACAAAATATTAATCTTTAGTACCAAAATCAGAATACTTGATTGAGTATCTAACATTTATCAAAAAGAGTCTATAAAAAAAATATAGTGGTGCGGGGCCACTCGAAACTAGGAAACCCTCTTAGTATACGTATTGCCTTACTAGGTCGAGACGTCGAAGTACTGTCGTCTATAAAAAAAATATTAGTGGTACGGGGCCACGCTCGAAACGAGAACACGCTCTGAGTGTACGTATCGGCCAGTGTTGCTAGCTCCCAGATGGGTGACCACCGGGGATTTTTAGCAACAAATACTTGCCAAGCATACACACATGTATTAAAATCTACAGTACAGTTACCGAAACCTTAACTCTAGTAAAAACAAAAAATATATTATATTATATTATAACAAACGGGACTCTGTTGTGGATACTGCGGACAACAAAAGGACCACCTTACAAATTCTCCTCCAAGAAGTCAGAAATACAATAATTATGTGAATAATAATAATATCTAAGTCAAATAATACAATCAAATTCTACTTTTTAAAAATCACAAAATTTTTATAATTTGGTCAGTTGAATTTTGATGATTTGAACTCAATATGCACCTCCTACTTTAAATGCTTAATTGTTATGGGGGAGTTACTCGTTTCCACCAAAATAATATTGGCCACCTAATTATGAATCAATCTCGCCTAGTATTAAATTTGGGTCTGATTTTTAGTGCCGCCGAAATTATAGAGCCAGGACTGAATTTGTTTTTTGGAAAGGTTTTTATGAGTTCAAACATACATAATACATTATTATACTATTATGTACTGTTAGTTCTTATTCAAAATTAAGTTAATTAAGTACTATAATAAATGTTAATAGTTATTTTTTAATTATGCATATATATTGAATACGCAAAAATATATAACTTACATAATTGGATGAGACATACAAAAAATGACTTTTAAAATGTTTGTCTATTACATTGTATTTCTCTTCTACCATCAAAATTTTATCTAACAATATCGTCGACAGGCTAATGACGGACATCTGGTTATATAGCTTGGGCCTCCCCACGGTAGCGAGGTGACGATCACAAACCTTTTATCTCATTCCCATTTTTTGAATACGTTTTAAAAATGCTCCAAATCTCAAAATGTTCCTATTTTTACAAAACATAAGGAGCTAAAATTAAATCATTAAAAAAAATGCTTTAAAGAAGACGTTTTACCTGCATGCGTTGTCTCCGAGTGTTTTTTACAAGTGTGAAAGATATACCAAATATTCATTCAGCAGTTATCGTTGAGCTTTGTTAGTTTTAAACAATAATAATCACTCTATAATATAAAAATTATATTAAAACTAACAATGCTTAATAAGATCTGCTGAAAAAGTGCTGATAAATTTATGCTGATAAATCATTAATGTTTATTAATTTTGCAATTTATATCCAATCATACTTTCAAGTTGTTATCACAGTTAATGTATCAACCTCAGATCATATACTATGAATGGGCCCAAATCACAATAATTTTAAGCACATATTACTATATTAATATTAGTGACACTATAGTCTCTGACTATGATATATATGTAACAAAAGCTATGTGAAATAACAAGTCAGAGACTCGTCACTATTATGTATGTGCTTAAAATTGTTTTCAAGATTGACCTGGGCAAGTCTTCATAGTATATGATCTAAGTATTAAGATGTCAGCAACCAACGGCTCAACTTGATAAAAAAACACTTAAGTTCGGCAACCAACTCAGGATCTTTTTATTCTAAGTGTCCTAATTAGTCATAAGGAGGTTAGTTAGGTAAACCTATGGTTAGTTAAAGCCAAGGTGATGATGGACGACTATTATCACTGGTCGTGAGCTTTGCAATGATCTTTTCCTACTAACTATTAAGGTATTCGATATTGTAAACATAACAATGAAAGAAAATATTTAAATATTATTCTTAAGCGTTAGGTTAGGTAAGGGTAGGGTAAAATATTAGAACCTAACTAATTATATCATAATTTTTAACCACGGTGTTAAAGGCGACTGGCTAGTGTTGTACCGGTATACATATAAATCATTGCAAATAGAAAAGGCATACAATAATTAATTTAAATTTAAAATACAGTTATGTTTTAAAATTATTTTATATACGTTTTTCTATATTGTATTCCTTCCCATTTTTTTTCACATTATACAAAATTACAAAATATGATTTTTTCTCACATATTTATACAATGACCAAAACAGCTGATAAACAACTTTTTTTTATTTATATTTAAAATGTTTGGTCTGTAATTCAAAATTCACTGCAGTCTCTAGCGCTAACATTTTTTTTTTCATCCATTAAACTATGTTTGATTTTTGTATAGATTTTTCAAACATTGATAAACCTTTTGACTACGGGTGACCCGCCCCCATTTTTTTATAGCTGAAGTATTATGAATAGTTTTTTTGTTTAAGAATCTATAGATTATAGTTTGCATTCACTATTGCGTGTTTCTACATTAAATTTTTTCTAAATTTTTTTTTTTATTTCTAAAATGCATTTGCCTGCGGGCGCCCACACCCCCCTTCATAATTTTTTTCGTTAATTTAACTTTGGTTGATTTCTGTTTAGATTTTTTAAACATTTTTTTTCTTGCACCTTAAGAAGTATTTGCCTCTGGGTTCCTACGCTCCTCTTCCACATTTTTTTTTATCGATTTAAATCTTGTAGACATTTTTAAACCATTTTTTTAAACATCGACAACCTGGTGCAATAAATTTTTTTTTTCTTGCGCCTTAAAAAGTATTTGCCGGGCGCGGGCTCCAGCGTTCCCCTCCGAATTTTTTTTATTTATTCAACAACTTTACTTTAATATTTTTAAATAGATTTTTAAGCTATAACAACCTATATAGTACCATATTAATTTTTAAATTTTTTTATCAATTTAAATATTGTAGATATTGCTAAATCAATTTGTTAAACAAACAATTGAGTGCCATATACATTTTTTTTCTTGTTCCTTAAAAAGTATTTGACGGCGGGCTCCTACGTTCTCCTCCAAATTTCTTTTTTCTCAATTTACCTTTTGTTTATATTTTTAAACTTTAACAACCTAGCTATTACCATATTATAATTTCTAAACTTTTTTTTTCATTCCTTAAAAATAATTTGCGTGCGGGCTCTCACGTTCCTCTTCCAACATTGTTTTTTTATCAATTTAAATCTTGTTGATATTTCAATACCAATTTTTTAAACATTGACAACCTGATGGCATATACATTTTTTTCTTCATTTTATTTCTCTATCCTTAAAAAGTAGTTGCCTGCGGGTTCCCACGTCCCACCTCCAAATTTTTTTTATCAATATAAATCTTGACGAATTCAAAAGCTTCGATTACACAGCATAATGTGGCCAATCGGTTTAGATGAAAAGTTAAATCAAATACCTATTGGTGGTACGTCTACAATTCGTGGATGATCATCATCTATAGTTGCGATAATGCCATACCGGTATTTCAAAACTATTTTGTGAGTTAAATGCTCATGTCGGATCACCTAGGTCACAACTGGACATTATTGATAACCATTGATCATTATTAATTATTATATTGATGAAATAAAATATAAAAATTATAAAAACCAAACAATTTATAGTGTGTTAAAATGCGCGTGTTTAGTCAATACATATATTTGGACATTCAAATAATTCATGTATAATAATATTGTTGTTATTTTGATGTTTTTTTAAACCACATAGGTATTGTTTGATAATAGTAAATAATAATTTAATATTTTAAGACTATTGCAGAGAATCTTACATAAAATTAATTAGCTAAATTATTCACTAAAATGTAATGGATTAATCGTTTATTGAAAGAACTATTACACCGCTGTTGCAGATTCATTAAATGTGTATCCATTGTTCGGTCTAGGACATTTCGGCGTGGCCATTTCGGCGTGGCCATCTCGGCGTGGCCATTTCGGCGTGGCTGTTTCGGCGTACGGCTGTTTCGGCGTACGGCTGTTTCGGCGTAAGGCCGTTTAAGCGTAGAGCCATTCAAGAAATTAGGTAGGTCACCATAAAATATAAATAAATAAATAATTTTGTATAAAAAACTGTATATAATAATTAGGTATATTTAAGTATAATAAAACAAATTTAATTAAAATAATTAGAATGCTAAAAAAATTGTATTAAATATATAAATAATTTTTGTATAAAAAACTGTATATCAATGAGTTCATACTGCATACCTGCATCTAACCGACGAAAGTGAGATAAAAGGTGATAAATGATATCGGTACAATATAATCAATACTAACATTATATTATCTAAACGCGATTAAAATCATTTTATGAAAAATTACTACGCCGAAATCGACCCACGCCGAAAAGGCTGTACGCCGAAACGGCCACGCCGAAATGGCCACGCCGAGATGGCCACGCCGAAATGTCCGGATCCGTCCATTGTTTATGCTGTTCGGAATAATATATATTTTTCAATCAACCAGTAGCAGATATTTCGATAGTAGAATGTGAATAAAATAATAATTAATATTAGCTGACACTGTAAAATAACGATTTTGAGATTTCTATATTAATTTAACTGTAGGTATTTGCAAAACCAACTGTACGAGAATTGAGCAAGTGTAGTCAAATTAAAAATTTGTTATGAAAAATGGAGTAAAAATATATTTGTTTAGGATCCAGTGAAGAGAACAACATGGAATGGTTCCGCTGAAAAGTAAGTATCTTCATAATAATATTTACAACGCATATTTATTATATATATATATATAATATATATAAAGGTAATATCGATATAATATAATAAATTCAATAATATTTAGCCAATAAAATAGATTTTAATATAACACATAATAATATAGAATAACATAAAATAATTAGATAATACTTTATAATATAATATATATTTTTAAACCGTTTAGACGCACAATGTCATAAATAACTAACTACGGTATTAAATTTAGCACATAATAAATTAGACGGTAGGTAGCCATTCGTACCATTCAAATATTATTTATAAAATAGGGCGTATCACTATAAGATCTCGATTATTTTACACTGAAAACACATACTTTAAACTTGACTAATCCCGATCTTGATACACCCTTCGTGGTGAATACAAAGTGATTTTTTTGAACGAATACGATCTCATTTCATTAGTTTGTTTTTCAGACTTCGTTTACACTTTTTTTACCGTTTAACTGCATTATTATTATTAATCAATCGAGATTAACGCATATTTTTGCGAGAACATCACAATAATGTAGGTATATCTAAAGACATGGGGTTTTGACCCAACAATTTACTTTCATCTAAAAGTTTATGCAAAATTAAAAACAAGGATTTTGTAGCTGGTACATTTTTAAACATCAACTAAAAATCTTAAAAATTACTTATATTATAGTGTTGTAATAAAGTATATTGTTTCAAACATACAATTAAAAAAAAACATACAATATTTGAAAGATAAAACGAGTTGATGACGTCGAAAAAAAATCACTCTGTATAATTATATATTAAATGTATGTATTAAGTTTCAAAGTTTCAAAGTTATATATTACATATAGGTACAATATTTATTATAAGATTCACGAAAATTCTTTATTGGAACGGTTTTTGAACTTGGGTCCGGCCGACACAACGCCTATGCGGTTCGTTTAATAGTTTTAGCATCGTTTACAACAACTATCTACCCTATAATATACTAAACAATGATGATTATATGTACCTCCAGAGCCTCCCTAAGAGGGGGACTGTTGGACCTGGAGTTCAGGCTTCAGCCGGACTATTTTAGGGGTCCGTTGAAATTAATTTGTGATTTTTTGAAATTTTGATAGGAATACTTATTTTACATTAAATAATATTTTATAGGGCCCGCCAAAACATGAAGTACTGGGGTCCAAATTTTGATGTGGGGGGGGCTGTTTACTTCGTTCTGACGTTCTTTAGCTGTCCATCACTGACAGGCTACGTTAGCGACAGCAGAACGTCGAACTCGTCTCCAATATTTTCTAGTGACAGTGTTCAACTTTAGGGCCTAATCTGACAAGCCCATGCGAAGAACACTATCAAATTACACATCAATGATGGTACGCTAAGACTCTATAGTACAACTCAGAGACTCTACATACTGGCCCAATATAGGTACCACTATAGTTATATTTCATATCATATTATTGTAACTTAATATTATACCCTCCGTGCGGTCGTGTTAGGTATGTAGCCGGATTCCGTTCATCGTGAGAGTAGGTTAAAACCGTATTTTATTGAAACAAAATAATGTAGAGAGAATATGTTATTAATATAGTTATCTTGGACCACATGATAAAATATATGTATAATATTATAATAATCATATAGGTATACTTAAAAATAAAAATAATTTCAAAAACGATTAAACTCTTATTCACATTTATACTCATTTTTATACATACAAAACAATGGTTTTAAAGATTAAACATCCCTCTTCCCCCCACCGCTATTTAACTGTTAGATTAATGAGTATAGCTTTAATATTTTAGTGTATTCTAAAGGTTCATGTAACTATTTAATTTTATAGCAGTTTGATTTTTTAGTAAAAATCAAAACGTCTAGTCGTTTACTGATCATAGATTGAGTTAAACGTCATAATATTACCAACTAACACTATACAATAGGTATTGAAAAATAACGAATTGTTTTGGTGAGTACGTACAACTGTATTAGGATAAATAGGATTATTTTTAATATGTACAGGTACTCGATTATTCTAATTATTATTAAACAATATGTTCTGGAGAGCTGTATTAAAAATTAACTGAAAAATATTTAAAAGGTTAGAAAAAATAACGACTGAAATTTAAAAATCATGCACCGTACAGTAATAATAACGCTTAGGTCCCATGTTTGAAAGAACATTTAAAATAATGAGTAAAATATAATATAACATTATAATTAAAGTATGGATTTTAATGACATTTATTTTTTGCATCTACCAGTTCAAAACGAAGTCCAATTCGCTATAAACGTGATTCATACTATAATGTAGTATAACGTAATAAATGTAGTTAGGTAGTAGGTGCATATAATTTTATTTTACTTTTTTGGCTAATTTTGAGTTTTATGGATTTTGTTATTTTTCTTTTTAAATACTTTTTAGAGCTTAAATCAATTTTAGTGTATTAATTGTTTAGAACAAAAAACATACCAAATATTTTTGTTTTTCAACTTTTCAATTAAATTTAAATCGAACTTTATCGGTTGACGTAGAAATGTAGAATGTAGTTTTCCAAATACAAACAAATTATAGTGTCTGATTGTTGACAAAAATTGTTGTTTGAAAGATAAAAAAAAACATTGATCGTCTAATGGAACTAAGAATTAAGAAGGTTAGGTAAATTATTTAGTAAGTACGTACTATTATTTTATTTATTTTTATAAATTATCTTATTTTATTAAATTTACAGATTATCGGAAAGGAAAAATAAAAGTATTATGTATAAGTGTAAGCATAATACTTATAATAACAAAAATCTTAAAAACAGATTTTATAATTAATTGTTTAAAGGATTTTTAGAGATTTCATATCCTTATTTTAAATGCTTTTTCGATAGTTATTTAATGATTCAAAATCCATACTATAATTATAATATATACTATATTATATTATATACATGATGTAATATCGTTTAATCAATACCTACCTACCTATAAGTATGATGGGGGTTGCTAGTCCTTAAAAATAATTTTTATTTAAAGATTCCAAACAAAAAAACTGTATGAAATATGTGTAGGGTAACTTATCATAATATTATATTATTATTTATAAATAAGTGTATTTTTATTTACAGTGAAACGTATTAATGATGGATGCGAAATGTGAAAAATGTAATTTATTATAACCATAGTTAGTATTAAAACTTTTACTTCTGGTTTAAAAGTGACCGGATGTAATAGAATTTATGTAGGAGGACGGACGATACATGAGATGAATTTTTATATTATATTGCGCAAATTAAAACGCGTAGCGAACGAATGACAAGGATTGAAGGGGACTATAATTTTCGGGTTTTTCGGACCGAGTTATTATTATTAGACAAAGATATAAAGATAAAAACCGCGATGATCTCAAATTACCATAAACATAAACTCATTATTATTGCGGTGTAATTGTATTCGGCTTGTATAGTTATTTTGTAAACGCGTATATACAGAGCGATTCTTTCATCGTCACTTGCCAGTAATTTTTCCGGTAAATTTCTGTTTTATTAAATCATTTTTTTCTTTTTATTAAGAATACTTCAAAATGTGTGAGCAAAAGCATATTTTCAAATTCACAAACGTTCACCGAGAAAACCATTGTGAGTTGATAAAAGTACCACCTCAGTACCTATAGAGGCGTATACAACCTGTCCCGTATTGTACGGGAATTAAAATAAGAGAAAAATAACAAAAGAGGATGAAAACCTCGAGCGGTGGTACGTATATGCATTTTAAGCAGTATAATGTAGGGGATAGTCCGCGGATTACATTTTCTCGGCGTATAGCATATATTATACAGGTTGATTAATCACGCATGCTCACCACCGTTTATTCCTTTAATGATGCATTTATTCAAATTATAATTTTTGGAATTTTTGAGTATACTGAAGGACCACCATATTTTTAAATACTTGGATCTTAGATCGAAGATTTACGTTAAATGTTGTTTAATAAATGTTTATTTTGAAAATATTTAAATACCTGCCTACATTTAAATTCAAACCAGTAGTTTCTGAGCTAAGACAATTAAGAACGACTTCGAAAAATAGTTCCCAATAATGATTTTACATCAAATATACAATATAGTATAGTTTCTAGTACTTATATTAGACTCGTACAATTATAACAAATTATATAGTATGTTAATAGATCTATTTAAATATATATAAATATATACTTGATAATTAAAATTATCATTAATACTATAATGGGTACCATCTCATATTACATCTTCCAAACCTATCGTGTACCTATTTATATTATCTTTAACACATACAATAATCGTCGAATAATTCAAATTGCTAAACTACTACCTAGTTTAAATCTCGGTTATATATGAGAATATGATTCAGCAAAATGTCGAAATAACCATCTGCTTAAAGTTTTATAGTGAAAAGGGTTAATCCACATATGAAAAAATTAATTCTGAACTCACGACGCTCCTCGCGAAATCCAAAGTATTTGAAAATATTGTCTTTATAACAACTTAACTATACTGGAAAACGTCAAAAATCTTAATTTGAATAAAACGTGTAAGACTAATAACAATTAGTGGTTGGTGATTAACCGCTCCGTATACAGCTACAGCCCGCTGTTTGTACGAGTATATTATTATGACGTATAACAGTACAATGTATAATATCAGCTGTACGCGCGCGCGGGTTGGGTCTTGTGGGTTGGGGCGACGCTGTGTGCCCGAGGGGTTCACGGTGAACGTCCGTTGTCTTTGTTGAGACGAGAAAAAAAACGGAATTCAAACAAATGGAAAAACAAAAAAACGAACGTTGCATATACGGGCCAGATGCCGACATTGTTCGTGAGGACATTAACGCTGCGTCTTCCATATTATAATATCATTCCGCCGCCGCCGATGTTGTGCCGCATATTAGTTGTAGACTTAATGTCCGTCGGATATCACGGTAAAGGTATTACCTAGTATATAATGATATACCGTGGTAGATGTATCACGCCTCAGCAGGATATGTCGACGTCATGCCGCCGCTCGTAAGGTACAGTGAGGTTTGAGTGCGTGTACGCGAAGTACGTGCGGACGCGCGTCGTTTGCATTATTTTTTTCGCTAACATGTTGTCGGGGAAAAAGGCCAAGAAGATAATATTTTATATTACGATTATCATTATTAATATTAGTATATACTATTATTGTTGCGTGGGTGTAACTGAGCCGGTTTTACGTGGAGAGTGAGTGGTATGGTTTAAGTTGTTATAATATGGGCGCGCGTGTTGATCGCAGATTTCGCATTTTAGGTGTTGCTGTTGTGGCGGCGGCGGCGCGGGGACGGTGTGGTTTTTTAGTTTTGCAAATAATACGGCCAATACAGCGCGTTGAATGCTATGAACGCGACCGGGAACAGCAGTCTGGAGTATTCGTCGATTTTCCTCGCCAGCACCGTGTTGGTTTCCGCGGACGTCGAGTAGGCGCACTCTTGTTGTAAGATTTTCTTGACCTGCCAAACAGAACACACACCGCGAGTATTAGACATACCATATTAATGTTATAATAATATTATGTATTATATAGGTGTTGTGTGTGGCGGGTAAGACTATCGGATCGATCGAAGTGCAGTCATAGCGGTGGACGAGAAACGATGCTCGATCCAGTGGCAGCTATGTTGTGACTTGTGGAAGGGTACACCCTCCCCCCCCCTCTCACCTCAAGCAGGAAAGTATACGGTTAATATAAGACTTCACATTAGTATCTTAGTGTACCTTTGAAATCAATTATTGATGTTTATCTTGACGATAATCTTATCGCATATACAACACGTGCGTGCGATGTATTATCGTCATTATTAAGTAATGATATTATTATGTTCATGTATAATATGGTAAAATCAATAGACGTTTTTAAAAATACAAATCAACTGTATTAGGTATTAATCTATTCTACAATCTGTGTAAGACGTTTTAACTATTACAAGAAAAAAAAATATGAAGGAGCATAACCCCTCAAAAACTTCACATCCTCAATTCAACCCCTTTCAACAGATACAACTTACTGCCACTGGATTAGCCACCTATAGATATAGCATGGTGTGACAATGTCCGTAAAGGTCTTATCAGCTACGGTGAGAAGGAGCTGTACATTAAAATGTAAGATCAAACATTATTTTGAAGTACGCTAGTATTGTAAGAAAATACACTCCTCAGAAAAATGTAAATGAATTGCGTGACAGCCTTTTTTCATTCATTTTGTACGTATTGCAATATCTCCGGTGTTTTAAAATTGACACATTTTGATGTTGTTGAGTAATACAAAATACAATTTTTTATAAAATACTTAGTATACCTAGTATCCTAGTATAGTATTATAGGTACCTACATGAACATGAGTGATTTTTAAATGTACTAAGTAATTTACTGTCAGAAATAAAAGTGTGTTAAGAAAATATGTGTGTTTTCAGCGAACGAGATTTATATAATAATAATATTACGGTAGGAATCGCGATTTGCACTTCCCTACTGCAGATCACACCGACCGTTTTAAATAATACATATTGCCATAAAATAACGTGTTAAACAACTGTTTGTTGAACTATATTTACCACGCTGACTGGTATGACCGGCGACGAGGGTAGATTTTCGTCGTACGGTTTTGTGCCCGCGGTGCCACCGTTCACTGGTTCCGTTAATATGTTTCTCAAAATGTCTGGCCTCAGTTTTCTCCACATATAGTTGACGACCGTGAATTCTAGCAATGCGCAAAACACGAACGCTGCAAAAGTATATACAAATTTAATAATAATACAGCTAATATTATAATAAGAGAAAACTACGCCCCGGGGGCGAATGCAGGGAGAAGGGTTAGGTTTCAACAACAAGGTATTATGATGTTGGAAGTGTTTTTTTTTTTTAAATATTACAATATTCACAATTTAAAAACACTCAATGACCAGGGCCGGATTAACATATGTGCAGTAGAAGATTTTGCTCCATGGCAGCAAATTTATTTTGGTATTTAAATATTTAATACTATGCAAATATTTATTTATTTTCTAGGGGTATAGTTGTTGAACAACGCTATATTTTTATACTTGAAATGCTTGTTGTAGAATTCTTGTTAAGAGGTATCAAATATATATTGCTCCAGGGTGGCACTGCTCACGAGATGCTTCAAAATTAAAATATCGGGAGAAAACCTCAAACAAAATAAATATAATAAAATGGTAAGTTTAAGTTTGGTAATAGGTTGATTCACAATAATATTAAAAATCTCAGGACACAAAATAATAAAGAAAAAATGTGAACTGCTGAATGATGTTGCTGAACATAAATATTTTTCAATGTTATACGCACTTTGTATCACGGAGACAACACATTCGGGTGTAGCATCCTTGCGTGACAATTACAATAAAGTTGGCGAATATTAGGAGCGTATAATTTTCTTTGAGAGAAGAAAGTTCATATTTGACCAGTGAAAGTTACAAAATAATTTGAAATATTTTTTCTTATAGATTTTCTCATTAATATTTATAAAGTAAAAAATATATTGTACGAGACGTCGCGGTCGATTTCAGCATAATATTATATTAATTAAAAATAAATACATTCTAATGAGGACGAACAAACCTTCAAATTGCGTTTGGTTAATTAATTGTAAGTAATATATTAATGTGCATAGGTGGTACCCGTGTTTACACACTGTCTAACTGTATTGTCCCATACCTGTACAAGTGCCCATCCACACGTCTATGGCCTTCACGTAGCTGACTTGCGGTAGACCACTTTGGATACCTTTGTAGAACACACACAGAAAGTCGAAAAGATTAGCAAAACGGAAATTGGATATTGTCATTGAACAAATATTCCAACAATAATATCATATTATTCGGTCAAATGTATGCTGCGACGTACCCGAAGATTGCGAACCGACGGCCAGCAGTGTAGTCACTCCCAGCGTGGTCCGGCCTGGTACCGAATCGACGTCCATCCAAAACGACACCCATGAGATGACCACGATCAGCATGGTGGGCAGATAACTCTGGACAAGATGGAAACCCACGCTACGACTCAGGTAGAACTGGGCCACCAGACAACTGTAATTGCCTGAAAAATATAGATATTTTTTTTATTACATTTTGACACATTACAAGGCGCATATGATTTAATATTATATATTATGCATATTGGTACAGGTCGATTACAGTTTGATAGCATGTTCACCTCTATTTTTCCTATAATTATAACTATAACAATCAAATTGGGTTTTTTGGAACTTTTAAGTGTACCACTTGAGAACAATATAATATTATCAAATACTAAGATTTTTCTATATCATTTAAAGAGGAGTGTCCTGTGTCGATATAAACTTCCTTTTCTCAAATGAAAATTATCATTTATTCTGTACATTGAATTTTTTTCAAAATGGAGATGTACCTATCTAAATTGAAATTTGAACGAGTAGATTTTGAGTTATCTAACGTTGTGCACTAAAGATGGATATAGGTCCTTGATGAAAGTATTTTTGAATGTTGGATTATTTAACTGATTGGAAGATAATAATAATCTACCAACATTTTTAAAATTTGTAAAAATTGTCTGAGTTTAATTAGGTACAATATTATATTTGATGTTTTTGTAAAACCATTATGAAGGACTATTATTCTTGATTCATATATTTTAATAATACAGAAATTAGTGTTTAAAATGTTGACAAATCAATATTTTGAAAAATAACTACCAGCTTAGCAATAAAAAAAAATTACTAAAAAAGATTATTGCTCTTTTGAACAAAAAAAGTTCATAACTGCGCAGGACACTCCTTATATGGTATACAAAATCTAAGTATTTGTTGATATTATCCTTAAGTATAATTAATAATTTAAAAGATCAAAATACATAAAAGTCCATTATTAAATGAAAAAATGTGGTTGAGTATGCTTGGTGAATCATCTAGTATAGGTAGTAGGATATAATATAGCCGCCGCGGTTACCCATATTATTATTTATGTTTGGAATAATCTATACCCACGTCAGTTTTTGACCTCAACCGTCTTTTACAAATCGTTATTAAACGCCATACTACACTACTAGGTACATACACTGCAGTTAATATTTCTTTATTATACTGTGTGCAAAGGATTCGACGAAGTATCATGTGATATCGAACCACATTATATAATTTTAAAAACCAAAATAATAAACATAAAAGGTAGTAGTACGAATACAGTACGGTATTCCGTGGTATCAGTGTATAAAATATATTATTATACCGATATATAATAAGGATTATGATCCGTGCAGTCTTACAATACATTCCTCCGAACGATAACAATAAAATATAACGGTGCACATAAATATAATATAATATAGATGGCTGGGCTTAGCCTTTTACTCTGAATCACAATTAATCTTGTGGCTTTAAAATGTCGAATTATTATTACAAAACGAGGGCCGATCTTAAGTTTTATTCGAGTTGCATACAATTTAAAATAAGTCAAAATCCGTAATAGGTACGACGTAAACTGCATAATCATATGGCTGACTATCCGGACTACAACACTCAAATAATCAAGTGTGTAGTCAGTACATCAAGATTCAGAGACAGTAATAATTGCTCTGGCAAATTTGCCACGCCACAGCATGTGATATATATATATATATAAATGTAACGTGTTATATTATTATTGGTAGTTGGTACACCGAACTGTGAATAATTATCTATTCGGTGAACACTGTATTAAATATTATTAATTATTTATATTAATTTATTATGATACAATGTGATTTTTTATTTTTATTCAATGCATGTTTCTGGATTTTACATTATATAATGCGTAGGTACCGGACTCGGTAGTTAGGATTAAAGGTTTTGTTTTCACAGAAACGTCTTGACGCATTTCTGCCATTCAGGCATAGACTAAGGTCCAAATTATTTGCACTTCACGTTGTAAACTATTATGTTGCAATGTAGTGTGTCTTATCTCCTCTGGGGGGGGGGGGCTTAACCCTTATAATTGCACCTATGCGCACATGTTCAGGTGTTTTGGTACTCCAGAAATAAGCATAATTATTAATAACGCCGTGGTTTTAACACGTCGCCCGCCCGAGGTGTTTATTTTTTGTACAGAACGATTCACCAAGCGTGCTTATCCCTTCCCTTGTTATATTGTAATATTGAATTCATTACAAATTACAATTATGGTTTCCATTATGAAGGTGTGTGGTTGGTGATACAAACTTATTTTTTCAAATGATGACCACTCTTTTTTCAGTATTTGATTGAAATATAAATGCGATGTTGGTAAATACAAAATGAAATTCAAATTAGTTGTAAAATGTCTAAAGAATAATAATCCTGGTTTTGCATATTATATTAAATAAAAGGAACATTTGGTTTATTATTGATTACACATGGATAATTTTAAATTCTATAAAATGTCAATGGATTAAAATAAATAAATAATTAACTACATTATTTTCAAATCAACAAAGCCCATTATTATCCAAATCTATAATAAAAATTATCCAAAGCTATAATCCATATTAGGGTAGGTTAGGTTAACTTTAGAATGTATCATCAAGATTTTCATCAAAAAAACATCTTCCTAACATCTTAAAATAATAACGGATGTTTCTAAATTGTAAAAAAGGAAGTTTGTATTGCAGAACGCTACTAAAATTGCACTGATATAATTATTTTTAAATTGGGTGTTTATAAGTGAGTGCGGGCTTAACAATTAAGCGAATCAGAATTAGAATAGATACATTATTAACTTTGGAAAAAAATGGAGACAGATCATGGTCGATGAATCGCCTTGTATATTCCTAATTACACTCGCAGCGGTTTCATTTGTTATTTTGTCCACGAGTCCCATGTCAGAAGGAATCCACAAGAGATTGATTAATTGGTGGTCGCCAGATTGTATACATAGACGATAGACGTATAGCAAACCGGCTATGGTAGAAAGTGCGTCGCCTAGCTCAAGTTGAGTCTGCAGCTGTATGGCACTTTATATCGGAGAGCGTTTGCGTGGCAATATATTATATCGCTTAGCATAACGTTATAATAATTATCGTTGTACGTTAAACTGAAGATTATTTCGTTTTCCCGGAAATCTTAATTTTCTCCGTAAACGAGAGTGCTTATTTTATATATTCTACAACACTTTCCATTTAATGTTTAGAATGCGCACTAAGCCCTTCTGACCTTGGATGTTTTCTACTTTCTACTCATGGTTGGGACGGGAGAGATGAAAATAATCAGAAAATAAAAATCGCATTTTTAGATTTTGCAGAGCGGAGCGAAGAATGTATTGATTTTACAACCATTTGTGGTTTTTTTTATTTGTTTATTTTTGTGTCTGAAAACACTTCTTCCAATTTTAATAAAAAGCTTTGAGCGAGGTTTCTGGTAGCGAATGGGTTCTAGTTGGCACTTTTGTCTTGAGATTCAACACGTGAAAGGTTGGTCCACTACTCTTGTTGTCAATACTTTAAAAATATTCATCACTTATAAACTTATCTACTATATAGTCCGAAATTCAATTGTTATACATACTAATCTTCAGAATTTAACCGGTTTATATTTTTTGAGACCATTAGCGTTTACTGTTAATCATCCAGTATAATATATATATATATTTATGTATTATATGCATAATGTGTGGTATGAATAATAAATTAAAATTGTGTATTAGATATTGTATATTTATATGTCAAATGTACTGATTGAACATTAAAGCACCGATTGTAAATAAATAAAAAAGTTATAATTTGTACTAAAACAAGCAGCAGACCTGTTTTTATGATGCATTATGATTTGAGTTATTTTATTCATATTGAATTCAAGAGCTCTATTGAAACATTTTGCACCCTTACAATTATTTATTTATTTTTTTATTATTATTCGTAGTAGGCACTTAACAGTATAATTCTGTTATTGTTCAAAATGAACCTTTTTTTTTTAAAATAATTAAAATAATTTTTAATTGAAAATGTGTATCTATCTAAAACTGCACAAATCATCAATTTTTCTTTTTTTCTTTCCAATTCATATTGTAATTATTTATTTATTTTAATGATGAATTGTAAACAATGTACAACAAAAATGCATTGCTTTTAATTTACAATTAAAATAAACGTGTAAATCTATTCACATGCAACTTTTCTCGATCACTTACAAAGATAATTTTGAAATATTGTAATTATGATTCATCGGTATGTTATATTATGTAGGTAGAGGATGATGGTTGCTATCATGTGTTGGATGGGAAATTTATAAATAATAACTACTTACACGATCATATCCAAGTGGTTTATTATTTGTTTTTAAGAAATACAGCTACGAGTTTTCTGGATAATCATATAATGCGTAAAATATTATTACGTTACAGTATTGGACTGATTAGATCAGATAGTTGCGAAGTGACACATTGTTGTAATAGACATAGTTTTACTCTCTATACTCCATCCATAATTTATCGAATGTAGATGAATATAATATATGTACCGACTAGGTACTATGTATAGTAGTATAATATTGGTTTGGCGGCTGTTGGTTAACCCATAGGTATTAGAATATATCAAATGGTATTTCGTTCTTATAGATTAAGAAATATATCAAAAATATATCGCATTAATGTTACACTTACTCAAAAATAAAAAGTTCACCTTGTTGACATGGTGTTCCAATACTAATAAAGAAAGTAACATTTTTTAAGAACAATAATACAAATCATATAGGGAACCGTTAAAATTTTTAGAAGGGCAACGAAAACAAAATTAAAAAAAACAATTAAAGTTGAAATTTTCAGAAGTAACCGCGGGTTTATGTAGTTAATAAATCATGCTGACGAACCATGCGGTATGTAATATTCATTTTAAGTTTTATAATTTTAAGTTGCTTGAATAATTCAGGTGCCGATCTAAATTAAACGACTACTTGAGTGTTTTTTTATAATTTAAAAAATATGTTTTTTATATTTAGTTATCGTGATATGTAAATTAATTATATATTGATTTTTATCTCAAAAAAGTATAAACTTAAAATTACCTACGTTGATATTTTTATGTAAAACAATATTTTGGAATGCTGCGCTGTGCCCTCAGGTATTTAAAAAACATAAGGCAAATTAAAATTATTATTTTTGGTTAATAGTGTTCTCGTTTCTCGCGTTGAAAAAATTGAAGTTTATATAGGTTCATTTTTTTTCTACAACAGATATCCTTAGGATAGCACAATGTGATACATAATATACATATTACATAATTTAGTTTGAAATTCTTTTTAATTATTAAAATAATAAAAAAAAAACGTTGAACGGTGAATTTCATTTTCAGGCAGGTACGACGTGCTCCGGCGTCGGGACACGATGATGGTCATTATTTTGAATTTCCACATACAACTCGCTGAATATTAATACAGCCAAATGTTGTACTGTTTACCATTGGATAAACGGTGAGTTAAAAGTTTCGTAATTTATGGATAAATGTACTGTTCAAACGCGAAAACAACAAAATACATCTGCGTACAAATAAACAGCGTATAATAATATTATATTGTTTTTCTAATATAATACATTGTACTATCGTTACGCAGATTGCACGCAGTTTACCCCATCATGACATCGGTCGAGACTCAAGTGACAAAAAAGAATTTTCACAAACGATAAGCCTATATTTTGTTCATATAACTACATAATATGTCGTTGCAGTTTGGCAATTTTTTTTCGCGAGTGTACGCTGTAGCTGAAAAGTTTTTCCCGACTTATCGAGTGTACAACTTATATATAATATCGTATAATGTGAGAAATATTTTATTCTTCGCCGCGATTTCTTCTGGAATATTCGTATGAAAAACTATCAGGTAACCCGGTCGCTTCGGCAGTCGGACGAGCGTAAAATGTATTTAAATAAGAACGTCCCGGCTGCTATTAGTGGAATTCACGAGAGGTAACGCCCAGGAGACTTAACATGAATTATGGGCGACCCTTAGCGCATTGTGTGTACACGCGTTTCCGTTTTATATTCATTTGATCGTAATGTGTAGCCTACTATTTATCTGTAATTTAATTTCGAATAAAATTATTCGTCTTAATTATTAACCTTTGCTCCGAAACTAATATGGTTATATTAAACTGTTTGGTTAAGAAGGAGTGCGCGATGATGTCTTCCTACGTAACAACACCTTAGCATACTATGTGTATAATATTATTTACACCCAAACGAAGTGTTACTGTACAGTAAATCAGAAAACAACAACAGCATGTGCACTCGTGCAGTTATGTTTACACCGTATGCGTACAACGAATCGTTTATACAACAGCGTTTAAAATTATACGCAATACAATATATACCGACCACGGATCATATATTATCTCCCAGAATTATGCGACTTTTAAATTGCTGGATTTATTATCTAATAGAGGGCTTTTTAAAATATTTTTTCTGGTCACGCGTTAGGTACTCTATAGAGTATTGCTCTAATTTATAAACCATAACAATATAACAGTAGAAATAAAGATTACGTCTCTTACGCTAAAAATCAGATTTTTTTACGTATTTTAGATTCTTAGCGGAGCGATGAATGTATTGATTTTATAATGATGTGTGTTTTTATATTTTTTATTTTTTTTTGTGTCTGTCATCACCTTTTAGGACAGTAAAAATGCTTCGATTTTCTTTAAAATTTTTCTTTTTAAATCCAAGGTTTGAAAATGTAATACAAGATTCCTCATAAGTTTGCCTAATTTTATCAATAAAAAAATGTTTATAAGCAAGTCAAAATAAATTTTTATGAGCATTTTAGTTCAAATTTTTACAAGATTAGATATTCATTCGATTTCTCATGTAGCGATTTTCTTATTTTGTTGCAATTCAAAAACGAATAATTGTAGATGCATGAAAATTTCACTGAATATTTATATAAGCATTTTCTATACACCATATAATTTTGAATATGTTTTGACTGTTTTTTACGGATCATTTAAATTTTCAATTTTTTAGTTTTTTTTTTTATAAATATCAATAAATTTTTATTTGTTGGGCCAAAAATAATGAAAATTTAATACAAGGCTCCTGATATATTGTTACAATATCATTTTAAATATATTAAAAATACATAGGCACACATTTTTTTTATAAGCATTTAAAGTTCGAATTTTGACAAAAATTCATCAAAATGTCGAAAGTTATCAATCATTGTAATTAAACAATTATAAAATGGTCAGTTTTTATGACTAAGGATTGAAAATCTTAAATTAAGATTCTAATAAATAGTACATACTGTAAACAAAAAATCTAAAAAATATATAAACACAGTTATTTTTTACAGACATTTTAAGTTCAAATTTGGACGAAATTACATATTAAAATCAATTTTAACGAGTAAAAGTATATATTATAATATTTTTCTAGCATCAGTGATAATTTTAGGTTAATAATTAAATAATATGAATAATATTAATTCAATTTAGCAGCTACCGTAAAAGAACAGTATCAATATAATTTAAAATATCCTAGACTGACATACCGTCTCCGCTCAGAATCGTTTTTCGTATACAATGATATTATATCATTGAATTCAAATTTAATACCATCCATTAAACAGTGATCTACTTGTAACCTACTGTACAGCAGAGCGACATCCACTTGACCCCCTTTTTATTGTATGGGCTTAGTATTTTACTTTTAACAACCCTGTTAATTCCGTATTTTTATTTTATATGCGCGCGAATGCATGCTACACAAATATTGGTTTTACGCTTATTTAAATGTAAAAACTCGTTGATAAGCTTTTGTATTGATTTGAATATTTCAAAAAGCACAATACAGCAGAACGGTTTGTAGAAATCTTTGTATAGGTATTTTTAACGCAAACTGTGAAGTTCACAATGTACGAGTTTGGTTCTTCTTGTTTTTGTGCACACATAATAATGGTATGTATATTTTATTACTTAGTAAATTCACTTTATAATTGTCATATTTAGGACAAGTTGTAACTTTGATAAAATAGCAAAACTAAATGTTTTATCATAAAAATAAATATTTTTAAAATACAATAATTTCTGACACCGGTTCATATAAAGGTAACATCCATATTTACTATACCTTTAACAGTTTAACGTACCATAAATTTTTGTTTGAAAAAAATGAACGTTATATAATATCGTAAATGTAACGAAGATAACGTTTTTTTTTTTTACTTATTTTGGAATACGTTTTAAAATTGTTATAAAATTGTTTGCTGCAGTCACATTTAATAAAAAAAAAATGTTACTATCTTTTCCGGGATTAGGATTTTGGGAATGCATTTATTGGATTTTTATATTCCTGAGCCGTATGGAAATATTTGATCTTTTGTGGAACAAAATAAATACAAATCGTGACGTTAGAAAATAGAGAAAAATCAATTCCAGGTGGTAAATCTGAATTTTATAAAAATAAAAACATCTCCACGTTCTCATACTCAGTACAAATATGCAATAGCAATTTATTTTTGTATAAGCATGCAAAGTATAAAATTTATTGATTGCTATATGAAATATCTATAGAATATTGATACTTTACGAGAATTTTATGTGCTTTATATACCTATCTCTGTCACTATTTTTGTGATACCTACCTATATATTCAACGGCTCAATCAGAATTCATTTTCCTCGTGTGGTGATGGGGTTATGCATTAGAAAAATGTTTCTCTTTGGATTTTACGAGTAAAATCTACTTAAAGTGTACGTCATACACGGCATATCTACGTAAAATCTTATGTATGAAATTTCAATAGATATTTTGCAACTTTGATGTATTACTTACGTAGAATTCGTAAAAATAATTTCATACCTATTTACAACTCCCCCGCTTAGTTGCATTACCGTCTATATTATACAAACATATTCTTAGCCTACATTTCTGAATAAGAACGCGTTAAGCAAAAACAAATTCCTAATGCAGTCAGTGATAATGGTTAAGATTATTAAAATAAAAGTACATGAATACGGTTAAACTGAAAATGGTCTGTCAAAAAAATAGATGACGTTGTTAAATTATGTTGAATATCGTCTAAATTTTCATTAATACACGAAACACGAGTTATTACATTTTAAGTTGTGTAATCCAAAAATACAAATGGCAAGGATAAAAACCTTTAAGATTAATATAGTTTTCACAATGCCTATACCTATTTAGCTGAAATGACAAATTTTCAGTTTAAAATGTTTTTAAGTTGTCCAAATATAATATATTTAAATATACATATATTTAATTCAATATAAATTACATTCAATTAGTTTCTTAATGCCTACTACCTATAACTTAAATTGTATAATTAACTATAAAGAATCTACGTACCTATTTGAAATGATTCTTGACAGTCGGAAGGCACGATGTCTACAATTTCAAATTGTGGCATTCTCAATCCTTTTGCCATTAGTACGGGATCCGTATTTTTCCACTCCAATCGAAGTTCTTCAATAGTTTTTGAAACTAAAGTGATACACATGAAAGTTATTTTTATGAATTAAATTATTAAAATTGTATAAGATTAGAAACAATTTATTTAATTTGCTAAAAAAAATATTAATGTGTTATCAGGAGCCACGACAAGGGATAATAATTGAAAGCTCACAGGTTATATTAGGTATACGATATTTTTTTTTTGGATTTGTAAGTAATAATAATATGTATGTAAGTATTCAATTGTTTTGCATGTATGTATATAGTGATTTTTTTACTTGCATTTATTTGCAACAGCAGATCATTTTGAGAGTTAAATTTTTTTTTAAATATGTCTGGGACTTAGGTCCTTTTTAACAAACACCTATTCAATTATGATTTGTTTACATATTGCTGGACTAGCATATATTAAAACAGTAAATTCATTTATAATGCATTATAAGTATATTTTTTTTTCATAGTGTACATTTAATATAATGAAAATATGAAAAGTCAAACGTACTTAAAATATAAAAGTAAAAGTCTGTATTATAACTTTCATATAATTGATACATCTATATATTTTTATTTTTAAACAAGTACCATTTATTATGTACAATTACAAAGTAAAATTATCAATATTATTTTTTTAAAGTACTTATACGTATAATTTAAAAATTATTTGTTTATAATATAACGTCTTGGCGAAGAAACAATATATCGTAAGTCTAAAAAGCAGTTGCGTAGCTAGTATTTTTTTTCTGGGTAGGCCCGAATACCTTTACATACATAAACATTTAGCGAAAAACTATTGATGATGTATCTATATGAGAATATCTAATATCTATTCATTTTTTAAATATAACTTCGTAGGTTTAGATTTTTGAATTGTGTGTAGTAGAAAGTCAATGTTTTAAGAAACACATAATGTCAATGTGGTAAGATAGATATAGTATTAAAATAACACAAGTCAGTATTATCAGTATGGAAATACGTGAAATTTCTGTCAAAACATTGACAACTGCTTTTCATGAAATAACTTTTAAGTTTATGTTCTCTTTGAGAATAATGAGATATACGTGATATTGTTATTAAAATATTCCAGGTTTTTTTTCTGAAAAAGTCTATGTTTATATCATTTTTTTATAACTTAATATGTATTACTTTTCTATTAAAGAAACTTTATAACCGTTAAGTTTTTAGTGAAACTTGTAATTTTATTATATGAATTAAGATCTGTGACAAGTATTAAAAGTTAAACATAGTGTATGTAGGTTAGGCCTAATATTATTATATTTAATGAATGGTAATTAAAAATTTAAATATTAATCTTGCTTTTTAAAATACTTTATGGTTTACTCGTTTTAAATGCCCGAACAAAAAAAAAAGCCTAGTCATAAATTACTATTCCTTTAATATTTAAAAAACTTAATTTTTTTATAATTATAATTGAATGATGCTGTATGATGATGAGAAAAAAATATGTATGAATGTGAATTTATGAAACATATTTTTAGTCCAATTATAATTATGTTGTAAAATATTTTCAGAGATTATTATAAGCTGTGTTCTGACGTGGTTTATCGGTAATATATTCTACGTTTAGTCAAAAGTTAACGAAATCACGTTTCAAACTACGTATATAGCGTTTAAAGGTTTATTAAGAAGATTGCCCTGCTCCTAGATATCTTTGCTTTGTTTGTCAACAGGATTAAACTAAACTTGTTATGTTGTTGGTTGGTGGTTTCTCCTACTAGGTTTTGAAGTTAAATAGTTCACTAAAACCTTAACTTTGGTGTCTCTAAAATTAACTTATTAAGTTGGTACCTATCTTTGGTCATAAGTTTTATGCATATACTGCTTGGATAACGTGTGAGACTAAACAGTTTTGAGAGGTATCAGCTTTGTGATTGTTTAATCATCTGCCAAATAATGATCAGCCATATTAAATGTAATTGATCATGGTTTAACGTAAGTTTATCTGTATTTATATCCAATATTATTCATGTATGTTGATTTTATTTTAACCAAAACCTTTGATTTTATTCTTACAGAAAACTTAGTGATTTTTTAAAAACTTTTAACGTTATAATATTCTAAATTTTTTTAATAATTATAATATTTTTTACTCACCACCTTTTGTGGTTTGGTTCTAGAATTTAAATCTAGAATTTATTATCTTAGGGGATAGTTTTTTGAACATATTGACTTTTTTTATAGAAAACTTATAGTGTATAACAATTATTTAATGTTTGGATTGGAGTAGAATGGAAGGAAATTCGACTACAAAAGTACAAATGTATATTATGGAATGTGTAACTCTCTCTGTTACTTCAGTCTAAAGATTTAAATATTATAATTTATGATGGATTCAATCTAGTGTAAAAACAATTTACAATATTAATATTTTTTGAAAAACTATCTTTTTGAGAATTTAAAATTGCAATTACCTACGTATTGGATGTCACATGTAAATTGAAAGTCAATAAGGCAGTTTAACAAACAGTAAGGCAGCGGGCACCAAAAATTGACAATCGTACACAAACAAAATATAGAGTAGAAGTATATATTGTTATTTACATTTGTTAAAACGAATAGAATCATAACCAAACAATAACCATGAATATTTTTTGAGATAAGCCGGGTTTATTTTAAATCAGCTTGTTTACCCAGACTGGATATTCTACACTATGTTCAATATTGAATAGAATCGTGTGTGTGCTAATAAAATAGTAAATGAAATCCGACTTCAAAATGTTTTCGACTATCTGTTATTGATATCATTTTCAGGCCTTTTTTGAACACTATTAACATGATATACCTAGATGTGATGCAATTTTAAAATTATGAATATTTATTTTATCCCACTTTAACGTTTAATTTATAGAAGTATAGATATTGAACAATATGACCTGCAGGAAGTGATGTAGTCCTAAAAAAGTTTGTGGGTACACGCCTTAATCATTGTAAAAAGTTACGTGGGGGCTACGCTTAACCTGCGTACCACGATTTTCGTTAAGGGTACACGCATTAGTATAAAATTAGGAGGAGGGTACACGCCGTGTATCCGTGTGTACCCTCACTACGACTGAACTTCATGCTGCAGGTCTAAATGTTATAAAAAAAAGTAATTTGTATTTATAATTTCTTGTGTATGTTTAAAAGGTGGAATGAAAAAACATTAAGCTAAATCATTTAATTATTTACTAAATTAGAATGTTAAAGTATAATATATAGATACTGGTACAGCATTGAACTTCTTATTTTCCAAAAATGTTGAGTAAAACTGATTGAAAATACAAAAGTTAAATAGTTATGATAAAAGTTATAAAATAAAAACGAGTTTATTTTGAAAAAATATGGGATAGTGTCTTCAAATTTAAATTCCAATACGCAATCGAAATTTAAATTACTGAACTAAAACCAAAAAAATAATCTGATGGCGTCAGTGTTTTTTCAACGTTAAAATAAATTGTATCTTTTTCCTCTTGAAATGAAAAAAAACAAAATGTAAAATACAAAATAGTTTTCTGGCGTAGAATGATTTCTGAGAGCACTAAATAAAAACAAAACTGTAAATAGAACCTATTGGAAAGAGTCACATAAAAAAAATGTCATTTAGTTAACAAGGTTTTCCCTCATTTTACTCTTTTTTTTTAATGAATACCTTCGTAATTTAAATTTACTATCATACCTATTAAGTATATATTGCACTCAATTTTATTTTTTCATGCTGAAATACATTAAAACGCAATATCTATAATATCCAAAGGTTGAAAACGAAAAAAATTAACTTGAGATAGTTAAGTTTAGATAAAATGTCAAGTTATAAGTTAATTAGTTATCTAATAAACAATATATATTTTAAACTCTGGAAGTTTAAAGTTAGTAAGGATGAAAATATTTTTTTTTGCATGTGTTTACATATTAATGTGATTGTACAACTTTGTATCTAGCATTCCAGCTATACTTTCTTTATTCAAATTTTTGTATTAATTGTCTACAGCTATATAATAATTATATATTATAAGTATTTTTACCATAAGATACAAAAGTATATTATTTTAAAATTAAGTTTTTCCGGTCTAATCTGCAACATATAAAATAATCGTGTAGACACGTTGAAATTATAGATCACATTTTACCGACTATTATTATAGTGTTTCAATTCTGACGGAAGTATTCTTTATAATTCAAATATTTTTTAATCGTTATAACGTGGTCAATTTTAAGCGAGGGGTTACATTTTAAAAAACCTTATATTTTTTATAAACAACCATCAGTATGCTTCTTTAAAATACTGTAATGAAACTCACAACTGGCCACTTCCATCGTGCAAATTTGGTTATCCAATGGAAATTTAGACAGGTCCATCATACATGAAAATGTTAACTTCAATCTGAAAAAAAATATACATTTAGATATATTAAGTGCTTAATGTTTTAAGAACTGTTGTTCTTAATACAATTTAAAACTATACTGAATGATGGAATCAAAGGAATATCGTTGATAATAAAGTATTGTTCATCAAAGTATATAATTGTAATGTATCTATTTTAAAAACTTGAATCTGTATTGTGCCTATAGCCACGACGTATGGTATCACTTTATGTTTTTGTTTAGAGCTCCAAGTACTTAATTTTTTGTTAAATTTAATCGTTGAAAAGTTACTATCAAATTCAAATACTGTTTCGATTTTGTCAAACGTTTTCAAATGCATAATATAAGAAATATAAAAATAATTTAATCATTGAAATACGAGTTATTATACATATTGCGGCAGAGGTTCGGTCGATAATTATATATTATAATATAATGAATTAATGCATCATGCGTTTTAAATATATATAATTATAAGCTATAACCATAACGTTATTGGGCTCAGTTTGTTTTTTCTGTTTAACAAGAAAAATGTAGACAAAATTATATATTTTTTTTTTCATTTGGTATACACCGCAATTTACCAACGTCTTTAATACACTGAAAACATTCAGAGCATTTAAATATGTTTTTAAAGTGTATATTCATTTTTTAAATTACTATTTACTTTCTGCTGGTTCCCCATTTCTCCTTCCTACTACTATGAACTAACCGCAAAAAACGTTGCCATATTTTTCCATTTCCTACTTTACGTAATATAATATAGTAGTATACAAACATTTTGATAAATTGATAGTTAAATATTTATGGCTGATGTAGAATGGTCAGTATAAATTCAATTAAATCGTATCCGTAATAATATTATATGCGTCTTATTGACATAGAACCGTTATAATTTAATAGTAATTAAAATGTGCATTTGTGATGAAATAATAATATACTATGCAATAAATAATTATTTTTAAATATTAAAACTGTACAGAGATACTATTACGATATTGTATTATAATATAATTCATGAGAACATAATAATAAGATTTATATTATATTTTGATAGAAATCCATTATATTTAGTTTTCTATGATACATGCAGGTACAGATATTTTTGAAATAAAATAAATAAATAATGTACCAATAATTAATAACCATAAATAGTTACATTAAAAGTATATTTTTGTAGACGTCTCTATGTATAATAACGCGTTGGCTGTGCATTGAAAAAATACAACGAATGAAGAGTCAACCATATTTTAACTGGTATAGTCGTGGGGATGTGAACACTTTGAAGGACCCAGTCAATTTAGAGACAGTTATTTGGAACTTATTTTCTACTAAAATCAAAGGTGAAGCTAAAATAACAGGCGGAATGCTTAAAGTCCACAAGCACTTCGTAAATCTATGTAATAGTACATATCGTGTTGTATAGTTATTTATATTAATCGAAGAGGAACTCAGTAATACATTCTTCGTACGTCAGGCCCGCGACAAGACTAGCAGAGGCAACACAGTTTTCAAGACTTGTCGAAAATTCATCTCCCACTATCCATCTCAAAAGTAATTATTATATTTAAACAATAAATATTATATAATTGTGAACAATATTTATATAAAAAGGGGTCGAGATCGTGACACCATAATATATGGGATGTGCGCTACTGAGTAGAGGACTAGTTGGACCACCAGAAAAACCGGGCGTTTTTGCGTAGGTATAAATTAATTATCCAAGTCTATTATCTTATAGCGTTAAAGTGCTATATAGCTTACTAAATACTAAACAATAATTTAAATTCAACGATTGCTAGTAATTTAAATATGACAATATGGTACTTTTATCACATTTATAAAACTGACCAGATTTTAAAAAAACAATTAGAAGATTTTAATATGTACCTATCTGAATTTGAGCGACAGTTTCGTTGAGAATTTTGTCAAATTAATGAGTCATATTGTTTTATATAGTAATATATATATATATAACCCTATAACGTTACCAATCGTACAATCTTCTTCTTGAATGACATTTAAAATACAAAACAATATTCTTATTCAAATGCTTTTCCACTGTTTTATTTTCTCAATACCACATAACAAATTCAAAACGAAAATAATAATAATAAGATCGCCTGTTTCTTCTTATCCTTTTTTTTTCGAATTATATTTCCCGATTTGAATCGTACACACACACACACACACACACACACACTCATCCACACAAAACGCATGGTTGACGGCAGTGACGTAATTAGGTCGTCGGGTTCAGTCGGAGGGAGGTTCATAATTATGTTATAAAAGCACTTTTATACCATTTTCGAAACTTTTCAAACCTGGGATTAAAATTGTGCACTGTACAACACACATTGTTCATTACGAAACGTTGAACGTGTATCACGAAATTAAAAAGTGGACAGTGGTCAGTAGTGATGACTGCATTATTATGATACGAGTTATGGCAATATCTTGAAGTTGGCTGAGATCCGGTGGTGTATACCACTTTTATTGGACTTTAGTTTGTTGATAGCTGGTTTTTGTAAACAGGAATAATACTATAGAGCAGTGTCTCCCAAAGCGGGTGTCGAGAAACCAAATTTGTTTTTAACAGAGTAGATTAACATAGTTTGAACGTTACTGTTTCATACAATAGGATAAAAAAATATTCATTATTGAAAGACAAATAATATATAAGTATAATATTCCTAGATAATATTATGTAGATTTTGATGTCAGCGTATTCTCGTGTGTGTTATTCGTGGACCTCTTGAATACTTATTTAAGACAAATTGACAATGTTTATTCAAAGCGTGCCGCAATTTATAATAACTAATAATAAAGTGCTGCTATGAAAAAAAGTTTTTGGGCACCACTCAAACTATATAAAACAATTGTCAAGAAATGCGTTCTATCTTGGAAAAATGATTTCCGGTTTGATGGTTTCGATTTCGGTCATTCGATAGTACAAAATATTTTGTCAAAAACAGTAAATTATTTTTTATTTGAAAGTTTAAAAATAAAAACGATCAAAGCCCCGGGTCGAATCTGACACCCTGATGATAAGGAGTCCTCTCTTCTCCCCTACCACGATAACGCAACCAATTGACGTTGCGGCGACATACAAAAAAAGTAAATACAAAACCGTTGTATTTCCGACAAAAATGAAAAAAAAACGAGATCGCGAGTACATATTTCAATATATTTCGAATAGATTTTGCGTCATTGACTGCGTTCCCACGTGCCCTGCAGTTGCACAACCATTGGTTTGGCTTCGACCTGAGACCTACTCCGATACGCCTTTAGATGAAACGATGGAACGACGGTCGTCGAGGACTTCCGAGGACGACGTGTTCTGCGGTCGGCTTATACTTTACCTACGGCACAACATTACATAATAATAATAATGATAATAATAATATATCCTAGTGTGGGCGTGCTTTGTTGGGTGGTTAACCAAACAAAGTCAATTACTGAATACGTACACCGGCGATACACAACTGCTCACTACTATATACCTACAACTAGAGTATAATAGCGTGCAATGCACTTCATCGTCATGAGATGGTATATTGTATGATATTATTATTATTATTATTATTACGTATATATTACGCTTGGATATGTACCTACAGGACGTGAGTTGTATACATACCGCAAATGTTTGTGCTCTTTGAATAATGAAAATTGTATTGGTATGTGTAGCTGGATCGCGGATAACGCATAACGCTAACCTATCGGAGAATGGGCAGTATGTACCTATAGTTTGGTTGTACACGCGTATAGACATCCAAAGTCTACAAAATACTCTCCATTGCACGTGATTATAATATAATATAATTATCACGAATGCGCTGATAAGCCGACTTGCAGCGGGGGTGTTGATATCGGGTATGAAACGAGGGAGGGAGGGAGGGTTAACATACATCCACACATATGAATATATGATCCACGTGATTTTTTGCCAACGTAATGCGAGGAAAATGCACCTCATCGTACAAACGCAATGAAACTCTTGATTTTTCTCGTTAGACGACGCCCGTTATCGCGTTATCATCATATTATTCGAAGCTGGCGATACCTAGATAGGTACCTGAATTCGAAAATTTAAATATTCATAAATTCATGATGCATAAGTACCATCCTAACTTTTCTTTTCCTTACTAGTAAGATCAACAACTTAATTACGGGGCCGAAAATAAGACAATTACGATTGACTGGTTGCCATGAACAAGCGTTCACAAAAATATCTAGCTTAGTTTAAGCTAGAACAATTAAACAGTTTGCTAGAAGTAAACAAAGAAAATATGGTATTAACCATGTTATTTTATAGTCATGATTATACTAAATATTTTAAGTTGCAGATTTAATTGTTTTTGCTATATACATTAAACAGATACTCAAGTTGTATACTTCATAAACAATTGCAATATATTCCTACTGCAAGTGAAACGTCTATATGAGTCTATATGACGAACTTGATTGATTGAATTTTGTTCAAAAGAAATATCTTTCATTTTTTACTTAAAGCTCATTTTTACTATAGTGAATTTATATATAATAGTATTTCTGTTTCATCCATGCTAAAATTGTTATCGTGTCCGTAATCTTTTAAAATGTTGTCTAGAGAGGGTCTCTTTCCAAAACTGCAATATTTTATGAAACGCTTTTATACTCTCTGCTGATACAATGTTGTCTGTGATGCTATGACACTTTTGCGCAACCCATCGGAGCTGGCTTGAAATGTTTCATGTCCCTAAATAATGCTCTTACTACCTATTGATTGATTGTATATTACATTTCAAAATCGATAACAATACAATCTAAGGTAATACAATTATGTAACGAGGTATGATTAGGCGCTTGATCGTACGCCGTCGGATTGATAATTGTATACTTTATAAATAACATTAGTTTAAAAATGTATTTAAGAATTTTTAAATTTACTGTAGAATTATAGTACGACGTTAATTATCGTTAAATAGAAACGTTTTTTGAATGATAATTTCATTGTTCCATAAAAATGGTTATATAGAGAGTTTATACTAACGTTTTACATGGAAATCTTGGTGGGCCATCTGTATATGTATATGTATTTTTTTTTTAAACACCACACACAATTATAATATAGAGTTCGCCCCCTCCCCCCGGGCTGTTTAAGACCGATACTGATCCGAATCAGGCCACCGCGAGGTATCGGTCCCTCGATGACGTCGCCGCCGGTTCGATTACTGCTCATAAAACCTATATATAGGATATTAATATTATGGGAAAAAATCGAAAAACACCAACATTTACAAACGACGACGACTGACGACGTATCAAATGTTCGTTAAGACAACGATCCAAGCAGAAAATGTCTAATAAAAAATAATTGTCCGGCAACGTCGGCTGCTGCTGAATCCAACCGTCCCAGCATAAATACAATATATACCTAATATATAGGACACACGTGTGTTATCTATCGCTTATACTGCGATAACCCAACGAACGGTCCCATAGAATTCATCATACGAACAGGCCATTTACATTACATAGACCTATTTTTGTTTGAACCGGCCGCCCCAGGAGAACCGTCCTCGCGCATTGTTTGAGCTGTATTTCGTCGACCCGGTTGATAACTTGATTCCGACTTCCGAGTAGCCGCGCCAGCGGCGTGTGGGCCCCGGGTACGGTTAGTGAAAGTACCGAGCTCACCCACTCGCGGCGGTGTGACAAACGCAGCGTACATATAATAATATGTTCTATCGTTGTTATAAAAAGACTCCCGAAATGTGTTTCAGACAGGTATTTAAATATTCGAAAGAAATGATATTTCCTGCCTGTATATTCTCAAATACTTGCTACTACTTATGTAGGTCTTCTGTGTATCATGGTTCCACAAGAACACGGAATTTGTCGATGTAAATGGTACATAAATATTTGCGAACGACGATGAAGTATTGTAACACATTGAAGCATATAAACTTGCAGAGCCTTTTCCTTTGTTGTTTGAGTAAGTACCTACGTATTGGATACCATGCTCGTGTATTATTATTATAATAATGGCGTTGTGATGATAACATAATCGCGTGTTTCGGCAACGCTTTGTCTTACAGGTGTTTCAAAACATGCATAATATTATTAGTTTACGGTAACGTTTGAATTATCACATGTAACGTTATTATTATATCATACGTCCGACAAAAGCGGCAAACGGGGAGACTACATTTTCATCGTTAGGTTAGGTTAATAAATAAAACGTATTGGATTGACGAGGGTATAAAACTCGAAACGCAAACTTTATTAGGAATATAGTATTAAGATGTAAAGCGAGCGTGCTGCTCATCCAAGTATAGTTTGATTGATGTCCGACGCGGTTTCTTTAATATGTCACCGTCGGGAATCACAAATACACAGCCGCGCGCGTTAAATAAGTCCCGTTAGCACAATTTTTTTATGTGAGTAAAAGTTATTTTTAGGTGTAATTACCCCCCCCCCCCCCCGCCCCCAGGGGTAGGGCTGGACTTACAAATTTATATAATTGAGGATAAATAATAATTACAAATTTTGAATTTAGGTGGGTAACTTTATAAACACGTTTATAAAAATGACGCGCTGTCCTCAATTTTTGTTGCTGGTGTACTCTCGTGGGACCACGTGTCCCCTGGTATATATTGTTTACGGGTGAGGAACATATAGTAGGTAGTATAAATCTGGCCGCAAACCTATGGAGGACGGCGTGGGTTCATCTGCATTTTTAACCCTCCGAGAACGCAAAAAAAAAATAATAATAATAATACATGAATGCTGGACAGTGGACACAAAATGCGGTATAGTGTTGTGCGGTACAGCGACATTTTCAAATCTGTTTTAACAATTCCAAAAACTGTATAGATAATATTGTTATAACGCGGTATGAACGAGCTCAAAACTATAATATTGTTACCTATAATTGTTTTTTTTTTTATACGAGCACTAAACAGTCGTTGGATTTTATTATTATTATTATTTTTTATTATCAACGCCCGAACACTGTAATGTGACACGTCCCATATTATACGGACTATTTTTTTTTTATTTTTTATCGCGGACAACGGTTTTTTTTTCACAGCTTCGATGTGGTTTTCATTCATTTTATTTTTCTCGGAGCACAACCGTTCTTTATCACCCCACTGTTTATCGTATGATATTTCAGTACACGTCGGGAAACCTATGAATTATGATTTTCGGCAATACACATGATATTTTAATAATATAATTATCATCAGTTATCATATCTACATACGAAGCAAAACAACAAGTGATTTTTAATCAGAGCTCGTGACCATAGGAACGTAATATCGCCCACATAAGTGGTAGGTAGGTATATAAACCCATAATAACCGAACTAGAACGAAACTTAAATAAAAGTTGGGACCTAACGATAAACAACCTACTGTCCATAACAGACAATTTTATTTCGGTTTAATCCAAATTAATTCTTTTAGAACAAAATTGAGTAACATATCAGTATAATTTGAGTCTAAAAAATTATTTTAAGACTCTAAAAACAATATAAATTACACAATAATAAAATTTAATTAATCAAATAAACGCCCTCCAACTCAAACCACGATATTTCTTTACATGTAACCGAATTACCGAAAACCGCAACCCATAAAAATAAAAACTCTCAATTCGGTCACAACGGCTAATTTACGTTCTAAGTTAATAAGCAACGCATTTTATAAGTTCGTTTACTAAAATCAGACGATATAGATGATAATAATATATTATAAATAATTTATAATATGCTATACATTTGGTAGTGTATTTTTGTAAAACCTTCTGTGGCGTTCTTTTACCGGAGCTAAATTAAATTTCAACAAACCGGATGTACTGCACAGGATGCACCAGTAAAATAAGTTTATTCTGAACGCGTTATTGTGATGTTTTATCATAAATATTGATTTGTTATACTTAAGGCGTGTGTTAAATATGTATAGCTGCAGGTTGCTATTATTGTGATTATTATTATTTTTTGATTCAGTATCTAAATAAAAATTATTATTATATCGGCATGTCGCGTACGTTTTACTTCTTTATTTTAGATTCAGAACAACATTTTTACTATAACACTTGAAGGGTAAACACCGGTCGAGTTCATTATTCTTGGTTTTTTTGACAGTATGATATTTTTCGCGTGGTGCGAATAACCTTATAGGACATCTAATATTTAGACAGTTTTGTTGATAGATTACAAATTGGATATTTTTTAAGAAACCTTGGAGTTTAGTCTTTTCTGTATTAAAACTTGAATTTTGCCGCGTGTTTCATTATCACAAAGTAAGTCTAAAATATTAGTATATGATTAATGGCCATATTTTTTTCATCGATTGTATTTTGATTTTTATATTACGACATAGGTCAAGTCATAGATCTGAAAGTGACTGTTTGTGTCTACATAAGTTTAATGATAGTATGTCTGTTAGAGCTATACACATGCATAAGAGTAAGAGTTGTGGTAAAGATTACACCGGGTAATTCAATTAATGTAAGATACTTATTATTTCAAAAGCTATTAAAGTTTTTGAAAATATCACGTTGTTAAAAAAATATATTGATTTTTATAAATCGAAATATTCAGAGTAATAATATTCCACAATGGGAAATGACATCAAAAATATATTATGTTGTCATTTAAAATTATAAATGAATTAAAAAGGATAACGGCGAAAAATAGTAAAAAATATAATCTTTTCAAAAAATGTTGTTTTGTAACGACCTAAAATTATAAAATTATGTAAAAGAAATATGTTCAAAGACGTTTGTGTTTTCTGAGATGATGGATGTCTTATCAACGTAACGTACTGTATCACTTCGTATTTATGAGTTTATTTTATCTTGAAAATAATATTATGTGTGCACCGTTTCTGTATGCTTTTAATTTCTTGTTCGTTTGCTGGTTTGACAATGTACTATAGAATGTAGCTATATGCCTTTATAAATTGTAAGTTTTAAGTGAAGTATAATGTGTGGCTCAAATAACGTTTGAATTTAGAAAACATTGAGTAAAAGTTAATTTTAATAACTCTCGTACATAATTTAATATTGCTTTTCTGGGATGGAATTTACATCGTAATAGTGTATATTATATATTATACACAATACATACTGTGTACGTGTTCACATTTTCCTAATTTTGCTTTGTGGCTTATATTAAAAAGTATTTGATTCAATTTTCAGAATACTTCAACGATCTAGTTACTTCAGTTATTATGAAAGTTACAAACATTTTTAGTTAATAATATACATCGCTATAAAATAATTGAACATTTAAAAGTCGAGCTAATTGGATTTGACGAAAGTGCATATACGGGGAGATTCACCAAGCATGGTTACCCCTTTTTCATTTAATAATGAGTTTATTCAAATTTTGGTTTTTGGAATTCTTAAGTACATTTAATGACTTTATTTCCATATATATGGATTTTGTATACCATTTAATAAGTGTACTGTGATAATTCCAATTATTTTTTTTCAAATGAGAATCACTTGATGAATTAACGATAATGGTATAACTATAATTTGAAAATTATAGTCACTAATATTAATCTAAATATCAATATTTTATACGTTGAACTAAAATGTTATTATAATAAGTAAGTACACAATAACTTTCAGAGTGTTATTAAAGTAGTTACATATTTTTTTAAAATTTAAAATCAATTTTAATAACTATTATTTTTAGTAGGTATGTATATTTTAATAACAGAGTAGCATCTCATTAGAATTAAAATTAAAATACCTTCTTGAAAAAATCATCTGATTTATAATGTTTACTACAAAAAAGATTGGTTTTCATATGAAAAATAATAAATTTGTATCACCTCTGATCACTTCTTAATAGTGTAAAAAATATTATAATGATATAATGTTGTAAAAAGTGTTTAAAAATATAGTTCTTATAATAAAATACTTAAAATAAGAATTTTATTTTAATAAAACCCCTGTTAAAAAGAATAATGGGAGGGGGTATGCTTGGTGAGTTACTCTAAATATTTGTCATTAACCCAAATTTGGTAATTCGTTGTACTCGTTATAGGTCAAGTAGTTGTTTTATAACCAATTTATGGTAATGCAGTGCAGGTAATAAATTTGGTGGAGCGTCAGACCTTGAAGTAAATAGTCTAATTAAACGGCAGGGAATCACACGAGATATAGAGATTTTGGTTAAACTTAGAAAGTTTACGAAAACAAATTAAAGTTAGATAATATTCAGTAGAAATTAAAGGATTTGAAATTTGTGATGACTTACGATTTTTTCGGGGTTTTTGTCGTAGCACTGCGCAGTGCATTATTACACAGGCTACAAACTATATTTATTTAAAAAATTGGAAATATACTTGTGTATATAATAACATTATGTATCCATGTACAAGCATTATGTCTATTTGTGGTATTTGAATGTTTTTAAGTGAAATATATTATATTTCAATAGACTGCAATGGTTGGAACAATACAACCAGTTACCTCAAAATACCACGATAATAAGAAAATTATTTTATTTCTATAATTTGAAAAATATAATATGAATTATAGTTGAAGTTAGGCACTAACAGATCATTTATTTCTAGAACATGTTTTATAATTTGTGAATTTGTGATGTGACATTGCTATTTTATTATTTTTATATTTGGGTTTGCTGCATGTTAATAATGGTTATAATTTGAAACACATATTATCAGAAAAATTTAATTGTTATTAGATTTGAAAAGAAAAATGATTTATAAGTGTAATATAAAACTTCCTTTGTTGTAACGTATATTATTTTAATATCCAAAATTGTAAATGTTCATTAATTTTTACGAGAAAATCATTGTTATAGATATACACACATGGATATATACGTATATACATAAATCCCAAAACAGAGTTAGGTTATAAATAAATAAATATTGTCTTTGCTAAAATGTTTTCATATTAATTCAATATACATACATATTCATGCACTATAACTGCAATATAATTTTTACTGAGAAGGCGTATTTTACTATATTGGTTGGCTTTGAATTGTACTTAGACAAACAAAAGCATTCAATGGCGTTTTGTTTAATACTGAAGAATTGAATCCATTTTATTTTATGGATTATTGTTTTTGAAGATTCTTTAAGTATATTGGAAAAATAACTAAGTTCTTACATTATAAGACAATAATAAACGATATAAATCGATTTTATAAATTCACCACTTAGAAGAACTATATGTTTAACACAGTATAACAATAATATATAGAAATAAGTTGAAATAACCATGGACGTTAATGTAGACATTATTACGATTTTCCCGACTACTTGAATACAGAACACGGTATTGTGATATTTATATTTTATTTACCTGAAACAAATGAAAAACCAATTCTCGGGACTTCAAAGCCGAGAGCGATTTAACCGTTTTAATGGAATGTATTGATGTATTGTTAATAAAATAAGGGATTTCGATAAGGGAAAAGCACTTGTCCAAACAATACACACGACCACGTGGATAGTATATTAACATGATATTATAATATATTAATACCACGATGGACCGAGTCCGCCTTGATAACGACTGTGGTAGTAGCATGCGGCTCGAGTATTATTGTTACTTCAAAATGCATTATAATAAATAAAATGTAGTTTAAGATGAAATAATTATTATTTAGTGGTTCATTAAAATAAAAAAATTAATAATGTATAGGGCCTAATAATGAGCTTATTTTACTAAATTTAATCTTAAAAAATTTCAATTTTCTTCAGTTGTGTGGATTTCATATTTTGACTTATCCCTTTTTGTACGTGACCTATTTGTATACTATTTATGAGGTTCATTTTGTTATTATCATCAAAACATTTGCACGTGACAATAATTTAAGTATCTGAAACATGAATTTTACAGTATCTTGGAAAAATTATATTTAATATTATCTTAATTTTGTAGATGCCTATACCGTTTTCAACAATTAAAAAAAAAAAAAAAAAATTTGATATTAAAAACAAATACTAATAATATTTTACATCGAGTAATAATGTTTTTGAAAAGTAATTTAATTAAAATGATTATTAGTGATATCAATATTTTGTTATTCTTTTCTTTTTAAAATATTATTACGGTTTAATGTTTATTTTTTCTTTAATTACTAGAAGAATATAATTTAATTTATGACTTGTTAGGTGCATAATAATATTTTTTAACTGTATAGTCAAACGACAAAACCAAACACACAAACCGATATTCGAAGAAATGTTTAGGTTAATTATTTTTTGATTACATTTTAATTTTCATTACATTATTTAGAAACCAGATAATACACGTATTTAACTCTGAAATGTTTTCGGTATACTCGCGAATTGGTTTTTTTACCGATGACATTTGTGCGAGAACGAATAAAAGGATTCAACACTCAATTTTCTACTATGAATTCAATAAATACCTGAGCATATAAAGTATATCTCCATCAGGTTTGATGCGTATCAGCACGTTGGGCACGGTAACGAATTGGAATTCTGCGTGTTTTGCATTTGGAAAATAAACTTCAGGTTTCCAGATGGCTTTGACTAAATTTGGATCATTTAGGTCAAGCGATTCCGTTATGTCTTTGTGCTGCAATCTCGCATCTTGCCACTTTTGTCGTAAGTACAAGTCAACTTCGTAATCCTGCAAAGTTAATAATAGGTACATTATTAGTTGTTAAAGCTGGTATATACGGCTATATTGGTATTTGACGTATACCTGTCATTGATTGATATTCGCCTTAAACTAATACTAAAGATTTCGTCTGTACATAGTATAATATTATTATATTACTAAGAGGGGCACAAATACGCTCTGATACTCTCAAGATATTTCATATAGCAATGAAAGCCGAATTCATTTTTGAAGTAATTTTTCTTTCGTTTAAAAACAATTTATTAAACAAATCATCATACGAATATACCTACGGTAGGCAATTTTTCATATGAGAGTCTAATTTCGGTATCGTAAAGAGCATACACGTGCTAAGACCCATCCAATATAGAAACGATGACCAATGCTTCAAGTGGCGTACAGAGGGTTTTTTTTTAAAAGGAGTGTCATGACAATATATATATATATATATAAATTAAAACACACAGTTAAGGTTTTAATAAGAAATTATCTTATAAAAACGAAAGGACAATCAATACTTTTATATATTATAATAGAGATATGGAAACATAAACCTTTAGAGAACGTCGAAGCTGCTTCTGATGTATCCTTCTTACACACGTACGACATGGCAAATGTTCGTTCGCTAGTTTCAATACGTTGCTGTCAGTTTTGATATTAGAGTAAGTAACAACATTATATGTGTTATACGTTGAATTTTTATGATATTTCAATTTTTAAGTGAGTTATGAGTATGTAAAACATTAATATTTGAAAATGCTCATAATTCACTTAGAAATTAAAATATCGTAAAAAACCAACGAGAGAATACAGATAATGTGTTACTTACCAAATAAGTTTGATAATAGGTCAATAATTCACTCTAATATCTAAACTAACAGCACACTATTGAAACTGACGAATGAAAATTTGATATGTCATACGAGTTTAAGACGGAGACAACATATTATGCGGGTTCGACGTCCTTTTAATGACAGTAATATTTTTATACTTAACACGTGGGTTAAAGGTCATATTCTCCAAACATCTCTCTGCTTGTATACTCAACCGAATACCTCTCTCTTTATATAAGTATTTCAGTATCTAATTTTTACTAACAAACAGGGGTTAAAGGGGGGGGGGGCGCTTGGGACTCAGTACCCCACTTCTGTCGGTGGTTAAAAGGCGTCCTCTTAACAAATTAAAATTGTATACATTAGACATAAAATTATATATAGAACGTTTAAAACTATATGGAGACATTAGTCCCCTTTGGATTTTTTTCTCACTTTAAACACCGCTAAAAAAACACTACTAACTGTTATCTGACTATTTGCAATCGACACAATCAGATATATGGACTGAGGAAAAAAAAGAAGGGCTGTGTAAACGTGTGTTTTTGTTTTATCAAGTACGTTTTTGGCGGATCTTAGTGTTATCGAAAAAAAATACAATAATAATACCTGTCATCGAAGATTTCCACTATTGTTATATTGTTATAAGGTTTTGGAATAAGCGTGACACTCGTATTCAGATGATATGCAATATATTATATACGAAAAATAAAATACCACGAGAGTGCAGTATTATCATTACTTATTTTCTCTGTCAACATCGATTCTCCATTTTACATTCCATTTTAAAAGTGTACCACGTATATACCTACGCATTATAATATTCGTGTGCTTTTTCAAGACACGAGATGAGTCCACAGAGCTGTGTACGAACTAAAATTTGTCACTTCTTTTGTTAAAAATGATTTTATTACGCGGACGACAATCCACATTGCAGGCGAGTAAAAATTATATTTTATTAGATTTATTAGGTACGCATCGACGTACCATAGTTTTAATAACAAGACACATTAGTTTGTCGCTATCATACAAGCAGTACTTCATATCCCCTCGAAACTAGAGTGGTGTTTTTATATCGCTCTGTCACTGCTCCGATCGTTAATTATTATTGGATATGACCTCAGCTATGATGAGATAACTCACAGCAATATAATATCAGAAATAAATTTAATATGTATTGTCATTTCTTCTTTTGTTTGTTAATTTTAATAGTACCTAGTTACTGATTCTTCGAATTAAATTAAACATCGAGAAAAAAGTTTTATTAGCCACCTTGAAAAAACTTAATTATTAATTCAATGAAATCAAATAAAAAACTTTAGCGTATTCGGATGTTTGCCTGCCCAAAAAACTTTTTTTTTTGAGGATTCCCAAGTGGCGTTATGTATGTACTATTTGTATTATTTGTGGGTATATATATATATGTGTTGGTTGGTACAACGTTCGAGAAGGAATTTGTATTGAGGTAATTTAGTGTTTCAAAATATAAATAAAATTAGTTAATAATAGTGTGGTAAAACAAAATACTAATTTTACAAGATTGGCATTTTTTACAAGTTTTATGAAAAACCTATTATTTAAGTGCAAATTTTACTTATAAAAATTTATTTTTAATCACTTCATCATCAAAAAATTAAACATGACCTAAATATTTTACATTTTTAGATTTATTTAGTACATTATACTACAGTATAGGTACCGAAATTAAATTGTTTTTTTTTTTTTTTAGTAGAATAATTCCAATATAAAAATAGTGTCTTAAGCTTTGACAATATGTTTGGAACACTGCACTACTACAGATACAATAGCTAAAATATTTATAGCTAGGAAAACTGATTAACCAAAATAAATATTTTTGAAAATGTTAAATATGCGAGTGTAAAATATGTATGAGTTTTTATTTAGGACCACTTGAATGCTATTTTAAAGTACTAATTGAATGTAAGTATTACTTTAGATTATTATTAATCAATTGTTGTTGAAAGTTTATTTTAAAACATACTTTTAACTTCTCCAATATTTACTAGGCACCAAGCTTTCTGGCATCCGATTTGGTAAACTTACTATTTTATCCCAGTGACTATCATAAACTCTGGAAACCTATATCAGTGGGTATATGTAAAACACAAAATCCTAACCCAGATACTGGAATTTTCATAAAAATATACTAATATATATTTCCTTCCATATAGCTTAGAAATGTTGATCACTAGTCTTAAATTTGAATTTCATCGTATATTCTAACAGCTGCAACGGAAATACGAGTAAAGGTTCAATACTTGATGTTTAAAGTTCTCGTGGGACTACTTTTTTGTATCGTTCAAAAAATCAAAATTTTTAGTGCCTACTTCTTACCTAACACTATATCAAGAAAAAAAAAAAATACTTTTATCGTTAAGATTATCACACTTTTATTTTGAATTATAGCTTCTTCTTCTCCCCGTGTCCGGTGCTGGACAACTTTATTAATTAGGTAGGTATATCAGTTATACATATAAGTTGATACAAGTATTGTATCAAACACAAATATTAATGTCAATAAATGAATAAATATAGAAGAGAGTAAAACGAAAATAGTGTGATAGGTCATAAATATAAGTAATAGTTAAACATAATAATAACGTGTACACTGTACATATAATAGTCCAATGGTCCTCGTATGCAAGCCAGTAGGTTGGTATTATCTATTGCTCGATCATTATCTATATCTGAGAATCATAACTAAGCTGAGTATTTTGTTTTGATTTTTTTAGGTTTTAGACATTTGCATTAAATAATATGTATCAGGTTATATCCACTATTTTTGCGTTGTAAATGTAATTTGCACGGTTGTAAAAAAAATTTTCTTTTTTGTCCATATTTTGAAAATAAAATAATAGTTTTAAAACTAAATGTTTATATCTATTACTTTTTGGCTGTTATTACTATATGATGATATCATGTTATTTATACATTGTTATAGGACTAATTAAGGACGTGTAGACTGTAGGGAAATAAAAACTATGAACAATGTTTCCGAGTTACGAAAAAACGTATGATTAAAGATTTGTTAATCTCAAAAAATATTAAACTACATTTGTTGGTGACAAACTTTTACCTTTAAAATTGTTTCAACATGCCTTTGTAACCAACATGTAATTTTCCATTCTTATTTTATTTACAGTAGATTTGATTAATTTTCTCTTTCGAAAAAAAAACATAGATCGTACAACGTGATCCTATAAAGCTACATAAGCTTAATTTACGAAAGTTTAGGTTAACCCTCTTAACAAGCTCTATAAATAACAACATTTTTCATTGTATTTCAATTATAAAAAAACCGGAGTAGCAGTTCTGATGTATGGTACCATTCGAGTGTTACTCATATCTCATCACTGATATGGATACGTTAAATAATTATATTTCTATTTATAAATCATGTTAAGCTTAACTAATTTTTACCAAAATCAAAAAAAAAAAAAATTAAATATTATATTATATAATAATTATTTCATATAATATGTTTTTAATAACTGCTGCAATAAAAATGTATGAGGAACTGATGTCAATACAATTATATATTATATATTTATGACTTTTGACTTAGAAGAAAGTTTGATCAGTATCTATAAAAAAAATCAACATTTTCATACGTCTAAAAATTGCTAGAACAGAGCCAAAATGTTTTTAAATTATTTCATGATTATTAGTAGACTGTTATAAAATATATTTGTTGAAAATGTCAAGTTAAGTAGTAAAATAAAAAATTGATGTTGTGAATCTGTAGGTACTGCATAAAAATATGATTCATGTTATTTCTGTATTTTTTTTTTTTTTTTGTGGTTTTCACGTTTGTTTAAGAAATAATGAAATGTTTGACCCTTCAAAATACCAACTAGAACTAATATGGGACTAGAAACACCCTTCAAAATTAATGATTGAAATATTTTTAGTTCTTTAGAAGGTGAAAACTAACCAAAAAAAATTAATAACAAGACACATCCTATTAAAACGCTTAGCTTAGAATCTTAAATGATGTGGACAAATAAAGATCTTTACCAGTCGCTTAACAATACATTTTCACGACAGTGGAATTATAAGATCATCCTTTTATTTAAAACTATAATTTAATTTGATGAATTACGTTTATTAAAAAGATATTGTATCACAATTTCATCGAAAATGTATACCGGCGTATTGTATAGGCAATATAGGTACACGAAGTTGTTGATTAGGGAATAAAATGATTTCTTACGTTTTTAGTCGATTAAATTATAGTATTAATAAATGTACTAAATGTATTTTTTATAACATTTCGACTAATCATGGAATAGTTTGGTATTCTCACCACCTATCACAATTTGGAGACGATACAAAGTAATTAAATTGTGTAGAAATGTTGTTTGTACTTATCGTGTGTTATAAACTATAAATATAACTAAATTATATTTAGATTATTTTAATGCCGAGTTTTAAGTATTGAATCTAGCTTAAGATATTTTTTAAAAAACTAAAAATTATCAGTTCTTGGTAATAACTACAAATAACTATTAATAAATTATAAATTACAGTTTATGGCAAAATGTCTTAAAAATTATCTTGAGTTAGGTGCATATTTTAATTTTAAAGTTTGAAAGCTAGCATAATATAGAAACAAATTATGTTATATCAAATAATAAATATTAAAAAAATAAAACTAATTTAAAATTTAAAATTTAATTTTATCAAGTTAATAAAAAAAGTGTTCATAGATTTTTTTTTAGATTCAAAAATTAAAAACTGCAATATAATGTTTGGTTTGAATATTATTGTTGAAATTTTAAACATTATAATATAAATTTGTTAAATTAAAAATTCTAATTGATAACGTTACATCAGTTATAAATTATAATAATTTTAGTTTGTAATTTAATAGGAACATACCATTAAATTCAAACGAGTTTATAAGTGTTTAATTGAAATTAGACGGATATTCAAACAAAATAATAGAGAAATACCTTTCGTAGTTAAGAAAATGGTTAGGGATTTTTAATTATAATGGCTCACGATGTTTATAGATAGTAGTTTTTGATGGTCTAAAGGAAAATTGAATGATTTTTTTTTTAGTTGAGATAAGTTACCTTCTTTGAAAAATTAATTACCTATACATTGATCTTGAGAACTAAACATATTGTAAGGTTTACTTTTGAATATAATTTCTATAGTATAATATTTGTAAATATAACACTATATGGGTACCTCTGTAACCTTCTACAACTGAAAACATATTTTATATTCATACATTTTTTTCTCTTACAAACATTCATAAAAAAAATTAAACCACTTGGTTTATGAATAAAATATAGATTTTAAAAAAAGTGGAAACAACAAAACAACACTGGTTATAAATAAAACCTCGTATAATGTACCTCAACTCATATAAGTTAGATTATTGTAATATCACAATGCTGTTATCGATAAATTTACTTCTTATTAAAGATGATATCAAATAGATAAAATACTATTAACATTTCAGAATAATAAATACTCTCATCATCTACAAACTTAAAGCCCAATATATAAATGAAATAAGTAATTTTATTTATTAAAATAGATTCTGGTTTATACAATAATTTAATATTTTGTTCGCCTATATTTTATAAAATATTATTCAGGCAATTAGTTTTTAAATATTTCTTCCACGACAAATTAAATAAGTTAATAATACTTTATCAAATGAATGGACAGTAGAATGTATACACAAAGATCAAGCTAAGCCTACAGTGTGTAATATTGAACTTTTACCTATAAAAGAAATCTCAACGTTTAAAAAAAAAATTATGTAGCTGCACTAGTAAAGTAGACCAGGATAAATTCATTCTTACATTGATTAATGTATCAGCTCCTAAACGTACAAATAGAAAAAAACTGATAGGACCAATCAGACTATAACTAGTTATTTCATACCAGCTAATAATGGTGATATGGTAAAAGTATGTGTGTAGAATTTAGTTTGGTGACATCTTTAACCAGAAGAAGGCTTAATTTTGTCACCAAAATGTTTAACTCATAGTAGTCCAGTTGAAAAAAGATTCTTCTTTGGGGCAAAATAAGAATCAATTTACAATGGTTACATTATTACATTATATAAATTGCAGAGCTACCATATTTATAGAAATCAATAATTTTTTCCCTACACGCGAACATAGTTATATGCCACCAGATGAGGTTTTTGGACAAATTGAACAAGTTTTGAGAAAAAAAGAAAATATTGTATCCCCTCAACAATACCATGAAGTATTTAAAAAATTTTGTTCTGTTAAAGTTTACAACAAAGCTTTTTGGTTTATGACTATAAAAATGCAGTAAAGAAATTAGTAAAATCTAAAATTGATCTTAAATCTACAAAACAGAAAAGATTTTCTTATATTGAAGGTGATAAGACAGTTGGCATTGCAACAACATATGCTGGATTGCCAATAAAGATAGAAGTGCTAAAAAGAAACTCTGATCTTTCTACATTGACTGAAAATCTTTTAGAATTACCCAAAACCAATCATGTTAAAGCATTAAAACAAAAAGATATAAGAAATCTTTTAAAGTTTTTTACAGTACCCGATGACGCCAAAACATTTTATTTCGATATATTTCAAGAAAGTACCGAATCAAATATTGAAGATCAAGTTGATGAATATAATAAAGATCAAGACTGTTTATCTATTTATTCAAAACAACACTAACCAACGTATTAAATAGATAAAGATAATATCTACAAGTTGTTAAAATTGTTTTATTTTTATAATACTTTAGGAATGTTCCTGTACTATTAATAATGAGGCTAAACTTTTTTTTTAATGTATAGTTGGAGTTTGATGCTATTGATTATATTTTTTTGAACATTAACCACATTTTAAATAGATATAGGAAATATCTAGGTACATGTTGTTAAAATTGTTTTATTTTTTATAAAATGTTAGTAATGACCTTTTACTATTATTAACAAGACTAAACTTTTTTGTTGTTTTTTTTTTGTTATGTTTTGTAGTAGTTTGATGCTATTGATTTTATTTTGTTGAAATACATTAACCACATTTTATGTAGATATAAGTAATATCTACTTGTTAAAAACTCTTTTTTATTTTGTAAAATTTTAGCAATGTTACTTTTACTGCTGATAACGAGGCTAAACTTATTGTAAAAAAAAATGTTTGTTTAATATAAGTTCTACTATGTTTTAAAAAACTGTATATATATCTCATATTGGCATTATGTTAGAAGAAAAACTTACATAAGTCATTATTGACCATTCTGAATTTATTATTTATGCAATGCTTTTTTTTGGCTATAAGTTGTTATTTCATTTATAGTATTTAGTATCTGGGGGAAATGTGGAATAAGTACATTTTGGAAGTAGTTGGTTCAATATTATTGAAATTTTACGGTTACGTCAAAATGAACTATTGGATAGAAATAGAACACAATGGCACTATCAACATTTTAAATTATCAATTTAAGTAGAAAACTAATACATTTAAAGACATTTTGGAATTAGAAATATATCAAGTATATTTTCCTGAATTTTTAGTACATTTTACTTTTTTTCTACTATTTAATAATAGTTCACAATAGAAAATCATGTTTCCTGAACAATATGAAAATCGGCAATAGTACACTTTGGAATGTCGCCCCTCAATTAATTATGGTAGTGACGTAGTATATGAAGTTTTTAGACAAATTGAAAAAAATTATAACTTAAAAGAATTATTTTTTTACTATTGTTGTCGATTTTACTAGCGATTATATATATATATTATAAGATTCATGTAATTTTACAACTAATCCGTTAAATACGGTACATACAAATTTTACCACTTAAAAACAAGACGTTCGAAAACCTCGATACAAAAGGGGTGAAAAAAAATACTATACAACTTTGGATTATCAAAAAATCCTGAAACTGAGTATTATCTTTTATCGTTTTGGGTATGTTTCTGGTAAACAAAAGTTTATTTACTAGAGGGTAAAAAATAATAGAGGAGCAAAGAAGCTAGCATCAATAAACTGTATTTCATCAAATGAATGAAATAGTGGTGTAAAAGAAACAAGAACCGAAATTCACTATAGTACAATTCAACCTTTATGGATGTTCTGAAGTCCACCGTATTACAAAATATGTAATGTATACTTAATGTTCAAAGTGCCTTCATTGAAGGATTTCTCAGAATGAAGAATCTTGTATTTTTTTTCTCTTTCTTACACCATAACATCCACTTTCCAACTATATATTATCTAACAGATTGTGAAAAATAAAAATAATATTTACGTATTTTATGTAGTAATTGTAACATTTTTATTTGGCCATTATTATTGCCACATATTATGTAAATTAAAAGGAATTTACTGGTCATGCGAAATGTGATCATGTAAACATTTTTATAATTTTATTTTTAAAGTTTAAACTTGTGAAACATTATGATTTTTATTCCTTGATTCACGTTGGCAACTATGAAACGTTTTGATGTTATTATGTAAGAATTGACCATGTAAAAATAGATTATTATGATGTAATACAAATTTACAATTTAAAAATTAAATTAAAACAATTTTCACTTGATCACTATTCACTTTTTGCACGATAAAATATCGTATATTATAGTGTTTTTTTTAATCAGGGTACTATTATTTTCATGTGTTATATATACATAAATATTATATACTATGTATAGGTACATTTTAATGCTTGAATAGTAATGACGTGGTTGATTGAACTTCAATACTATTTGTTTAAATATAATATATACATTGTGCTTATTTTTAGTTTAAAAAAATGTAACCATCGCAGGAACGGCGATAAAAAGTTATTAAAATAAAATATATTTTTTGCCACACGAGATTAATGATGCTTCATAAATATATAGTTGTAAAAATAGAAAAACCATCTATTCTATATTTTATGCGATAACATACAGCCATACAGGTGCCCACCGTGGTGAATTTATCTTATTTTTTTCTTAAATAGGTTGTTTTGTAATCTGATTTTTTCAAATTTCTGATTTTTTACTACAACTGTATAATGTATCATGCAGACCAACTATCAATTTTATTTTTATTTTTATATAAAATGAATAAGTATGAAGAATCTAGATATTAATTTTAAGATGAAATTAACGGCAAAAATTAATTTGTTTAATAGTAGGTACATACGATGATAGATAGGTAATGACGATAGACGATAGAGTAGAAATGAGAGTATAATATAAACACTAAACATATTTTTAAAAATTGAGCATTTGAATATGATTAAAATGAATACAATAAGTATGTATTTTTTTTTTTAAATGAAATCAAAAATAGGCTACTTCAATTTTATAAAAAATAAAGAAAATCAATTAATTGTAGCAACTCAATACAATAACTACTAATTGTTTGAAATATATCATTTAAAAACGCATCGCTCCACTCAGAATCTAAGAAGTGATTTAGTAAAAAATAAAACATGAACGATGAGAAAATAAATGAAAATTTCAGCGATTGTTTATATATAATTTAAAAAATATGATTAGTTTTACAAATCTAATTAATTGTAGTAAATAAATAACACTTTACCTATATTATAATGATATACCAATATAATTACGTACTGTTTTTATTTATCATGGTATTATATTGTTATATTGATAATTCATACAATAAAATATTTTTATTTTATAAAAAATAATATTTTACAAACATTTTTGGTGATTTTAGGTAGGTAAGTGAACATTGTACAAACATAAAGACGTTAGTTAATAATTTATATGCTGAAAACAAATCTGGAACATCGAGTAAGGGCTTATACCTGGATCAGGTAAATCAGGTAATCAGTTAAATGGCTTGTGTAAATGTTATATTTCTTATGAAAACTAGCTAAATTCAAAAACATATTTGCAGTTTATTATATTTATGTTGGTTATGACAAAAAAAGTGCCCACTAACTTATTCTCAGCAAGTATTTAAAGTAATAATTCTGTAAAGTAAGATTATTGCTTTCATAATGTTAGGTCCGTATAATTCAATACATTTTTAATAATTTTATGGAATACTAATAATAATATAATTAAATAAAATAATTCGTTTTAGAAATATAATATAACTATATATATATTATTTGTTGATTCCTTAAATACATTAAAATTAAACAAGTCAACTGTAAAGCATGTAGAGTTTAATTACTGACATTTTTTTTTACTTGTTTATTTCTACATCATGAAACATTATTAACCATCGACAACTGAAATATTACAATCTCGTACAAAGTGTATTAGTTATAAAACCAATTAGAAAAATTAGTAACGGGATTAATATAATTAAGTATCTAAGGAATTTGTATATTGTAATTTCTATTTAGATTATATTCCTATAGAGCTCATATAAAGTTTATAATAATATGTCTTTGTGATATAACTCTAAATAGTTTATACTTAAAAAAAATTCTCCAGAAGTTTCACATACGTTAATCTGTACTAACTGATTCAAAAATAATGTATTTTCAGTAATAATAAAATACAATTTCAAGAAAATAAATCCATAATACATCAATTTTTTATCAATTTTAAAATTTCTTGTAATATTATACCTACCTAAAAAGATTAAATATATATTTTTATTTATCTCTAAAAAATAACATCAACAACAAAGGCCATAAGTTACAAACAGGTTATGAAGTTATGTGGTTAAATGCAAAGATAAGTTATATCATTATAAGTTTACAAATTTTTTTTTTTTATATAAGATTGAACAATTTTGTTTGTTCTATAAAATTGATTATATCTAGGTTTTTTTCATGATTGGGTCCGAGTGCGGTATCTATGTTATAGGGTATCCTGATCTCAACCCATTATTGGTTGTACACTAAACGAGTGCACACGAATTGCGTACCAAGTCAGGTAAGCCTAATGAATATTTCGTCCGGGACGCAATCCGCGCGTGTAACTATTGCACCTACAGTAAATATTCATAAATGGTTCCTAAAGTTATATTGTCAAATACTGCAGTTAATACTAGACTTAAATATTTGGCAGGTACCTATGTAATACCTAATCCATAATTTAATGTATTTTTAATATTAAACATGCAATAATAATACTAGGTACTTACATAACACGCCTATCACGTAAGTCATAAATAATAATATCATAAATTAATTAAAAAAATAGTTTGGAAACATCTGAAAAAATATGTTTAATAATTCAACTTCGGACGCGTCATTCGTTTCACCTTTATTTAAGATAAAAGTGGGACGCAAATTAAGGGACTGGGACGCAATTTGCGTGCACTGCATAAACGGACAGCTATTAGAGGTTTGACGGTATTAACACAGTTCCACAGGTTTAAGAAAGCACTCCTAACAGGAGCCCCCCCCCCCCTTCCTCTCTGGCCATCAGGTAACCGTGAGTGATTCTGGCGTGTCCAATCCGAAGTCTGTTAAGAACAGTATCTTCTTTCCGGTTCAGCTTTGGTCTTGTCCAACGGTAGATATCTCTTTTAATCTTATTTAATTTAATGTTTTGTCTGTTCCAAATTCTTTGCCATTTATTTTTTGTATATTCATTTATAAATTTGTTTGAGTCATCACATGAAATTTGGTTTATTAGACAGATATCGTAAAAAATTACGTATCTAAAGTACAATATTCCATGTTCAATTTTCAATCTATAAGTAGGGCTATCTTATAAATCCCCCATCCTACTCGAAATAGTGTGTACAGAATTTAAAATAAAACGCACAGTAGAACCGATAGCTTCCAATAGCTTTGCTCGGAACTAAAAAATAATAAAAACAGACTTCAATCTCAGAGATTTTTTATTACGAGTCATAAAACGTAGTGTTTGTTTTATCGCTATAGCAATATAATTAATTTAAATTAGACTAATTGTTTCTTCATTCTACCGCTGTTGTACTACCCTTTCCTGTCTTTTATGCAATTGCATCCTTCCGAAAATTAAATTTCGACGAACTTAATTGAATTCTCATGCAGGATAGAGTTCCAATAGAATAATAAGGTTCATTAGAATTTTTTTGTACCAAAATGTTGAATTTAAAAAATAACTCGGATCGAGTCCAATTGACTCATACGTTTTTTGACTTTGCTCTGGTAATTTGACATTAAACAATATGGGGTATCTTTTTATAGACCTTTTTAAAACGGAATCTGTGTAATTGCTTGGATAATGACAAACCAGCATGGTAGTTCTCGATTTTAATGGTTTTATTCCCTTGGTGTGAAAATACACTAAACTAAAGTATTTGGCTCGTTAAACTCCCGTATAACAGCATGAATAATTTATAAAATGCATTAAATATGAAATGGATTTTGACAGAAAAATAAGTAAAAGTATTGCATTTTTTGTTCAAGTAACCGTATTCAGTATTCTGTATTACGAATTTATTTATTAATCGTTTTTCGAAAATCGATAATCCGAACACTGAATGCTATCTTCATTTAATGTCCGTGTACTTAAAAAAAAGTTAAAATGTTTAGATAAAAATAATATATTATAAAACAAAATAATCAGACAGTGTGCAATATCCTTGTGTTATTCGAAAGAGGTAAATTTACGTAACTCGACAAGAAAGACAGCCGAAGACAAGGCTGCTTGTGATGGAAATGTAAGTTTGTGGTCTAACGGCATCGGCGTAAGTTCTTCGTTAAGAACGAGCTGTACCTACCCATAATACTGTATAAGTAAAACATCTTTACCACGTAATAGTTTTGTACAATAATATTAACAAACTCAGGTTTTGTTTCGTTCACAAAAGAAATCATATTTAATGAGTAGCACTTGATTTCCATATAATGCACCTATTTGAATCTAATGAATATTTTCTACATACGGTAACACACATAATTCGAAAAAAAAAACCTACTTTGAAATTGGAACCTATATAATTATAATTAATACGAACATTAGGATTTTAAATGGTATAATAATCCTATGGAAGGGTTTTGGTGCGTGTGTAATGTATATAATATGTATATATGTTTATAATTTTTTTTGTAAGAAAAAAATAATAATTTTTGCTTACCATTTTTTTAAAATCAAAACACAGATTTAAAATCTTTAAAATCATGCATATTTTTTAGTACAATACAATATGGAAATTTAAAATAAATAATAAACATACTCGCAAGCACTTATAGCACACTATTTTTTTCGTAACACGGAAGATGTAAAATTTTTATTTTATTCCTAGCTTAGAGATAAAAATTGTTCACCGTGGAGACTGAATGTAAATATTTTATTTTCTGAATCCATTTTTATAAAGGTTATATTTCAAGTGTAGGTTTGTTGTTTATATTGAACATCAATAATACTAACACTGTATAACACTGGTTACATATAGTATCGTCTGTCCCTTACGATATATTTGCTATGGTTATTCAATAATACTCACTAAATTCAATGTAATTTCGTATTTAAATAAACAGTATATGATAAGAGTAGTATAAATATAAAACATATTATATTATACACCTATTTTCGGTACAATTGTAATAGGATAGCTCAAAATGCTTCTTTCTTTTTTTTTAAATAAACATTTTTTATTAACTCCATTTGCGAATATTTCACAGTAAAAACAGAATTTGAAGATATTATATGATTTATGTATACTAATCGCCGAGTTATAACATTTGATCAGTACCTATATATTTCTTTCGAATAAATACTATACTAATGACTTAGATGTTAAAGATTTTTATAAAAATATATTATTTTATTAAGATGAGTTCTTTAGAATAAATGTATTCAGACATAAATGTAATTTTATCTTGACATTTCAAACGAATATAATCATTAATCACTATTATTCTATGTAATCAAGTTTAGCATTAATGTACCTACTCGAAAAACGCAATCAATGACTTACGAAAAGTAAGTAAACTTTGTAATAATATTAAACAAATAGTGTCTGCCGTTTCCAATTACATAAGGTAAACGCAATTACTTGCAATTTCCTAGTACTAGACTAATTTGTATAATACATTAGTTGGAAACCTTAATTAATAAATCAAGTTTTTGTTTTACCTACTCGACTAGATACTTTACGTGCGTCGAAATAAATTTGTAAAAAAAAGCGAAATCAATGCATTTTTCTCTTAATGTTATTATTGATAAAATAAAACGAATCGCATTAATGTGTAAGTTCTTTTCTTTTTTTTTTTTTATTGAACAAAGATAATATATTTACAATCTGTATTTACAAGTTATACAATAAGTAAAGTAATGATGATTGATTAACATGAGGGGGAAGTCACCCAGTGGCGGCACCCTGTCATATGTAAGTTCTTATATGCTGTTTATAGTAATTTTTGTATTTATATTTAGTTTATATATTTTTATTGCGTGATCAATTATTTGGTTTGTTCACAAGTCACAACGTATAGCTGATATTTCAATTTCTCCCTATCCTCTTCTAGCCGTTTTAGTTTAACGAAATAATTAACTCCTGTATCTCTTTTTAGTTGTGAGATATGTCAATAATTTCTGGCAGTATTCGTTCCTTGTAATAAGACCTCTCCAATTATTTTTTAGTTCCCATGACAATGAACATCACCAATTTTATTTATTGTTATTAATTCTATTGAATTTTTCTATTTCTCCACCCTAAATTAGCACCTTGACATTATTCAACAGTCTATATGCACTTGATTTTCTCCATGTCTTCTCATACATCTTAAAAGTCTACCAATAGATCTTTTTTATGTTTCATTGATCATCCATGTTTGAGTTATACGCCCATAAATAAATTATGAATAAATAAATATAATAATATAAAATCAATGGTAACTATAATTTTTTTTAAATAATGTAACTAACGCTGTACTCTCTCCATCTGTAATAAACTCGGTTGAAAAAATAATAAGAATAACTTATACGACTTCTTTTTAGGAAACAGATTAACATTTGAATATTCAAAATCAATAAACTTTTGTACAATTTATGGATAATAGAATAGGAATACTATTATATTGCTTGTGGTAAAAACTTTTAGTTTAAAGGAGTAGTGCGTACCTACCTATAATATATGGATATTTTAAATTTTTATATTTTAAATTTTTATTACCAAAAAACACGATGAATATTTTCATGTATAAAATAATTTACTTCAATTTAAATACGTTCACACCAAAATGTTGGTAAGCAATAAGTCGTAAACGAACAATTATTATACGTATATAGCCGTCCATACAAGGGGTGACAAGTGTTAGCGTTAACAACGGTTCATACATCACGAGAAAAAAAATACATTTATTTTATGCCGTTCATCTCAAATACATACTTTTTTAAAACAATCGATGGATTTGCAATAATGGCACAACATCGTAATGCCAAAAAAAAACACTATGCGCAAATCGAATAATATTCATTATTATTTGCTTATTATACCTAAATAATATCTTTGACGCGAACAATATTTCCCACCCTCTCGATGTGTACATACAGGATTATGGTGTAGAATGATGTAAACATTTTTATTTTATAAAAATTCAAATTTGTTACACGAAAGATGAAATCGACAAATTGGTGATTAATAAATGTATAGTCGCAACGTTGTAATATATGATGTTTGTATAATAATATTGTATACACTATAAGTGGAAAGTATGAATATATTTGAATGCAAAATCTGTGTATGTTATAACTTATAATATATGCTACTGGTAATGTAGGTAATTAATTCTCGCATTATGACTATTATAATTCATTATGTATCTTATACGTTTCTGTAAGTACCTATTTTACAATAAAAATATACAAAGTAACTACCTACATGCAGACCATTAAAAACTTGCATCTTATCACTTAAAATGTCGCTAGGTATATATACACCGCTAATTTATTATATGTAGGTATCTGATTTATCACCCGAGCTAAAGATTTCCCAGCTCGTTCTAATCAGGAAGAAAAATAGTTTAAATATTTTAATTTTAGTAGGCATAAATCATTTTTTGGCCAATTTTATCCCCTCAACCTCTAAATATTTCTATAGGAAAGAATAAATAGCCTGAATAAATTCCGATTTCCGAGCTTGAATTAAATTCCCACTTCACCCCTGTCGTATATTAGGCAGTTTTATGAAGGTATAGTACTTATAACTGTACATACATGTGTTATATTATGGCATACAATTTAGGTTGAACATTTTAATTTAAATTTATGTTTGTGTAAACTATGGTTATTGATGAAATTATTAAATTGACAAAAACATGTTCGGTACGCACTTATGGTTAAATATTCTGTAAAAAATGGTTTGGTTTCAAATTATAATACCCAGCAGTAAATGTGATTATAGTATAAAATATTATACACCATAGTGATGTAAACATTTATATCTTGCGATCATTTACATAGTTTGAAACATATTTAAAAATATATATATGTGGTATATTATATTATTGTACATACTCAATACTCTCACAATAATTTACGAGATATTAAAAAATCAATTATAATGTATTAATGTTATATTCCGATATTTTATTTTAGATTACCTTATTATATAAAAATATTCCTTAAGGATTTGCTTTTGATATTTAAAATAATATAATTTAACGTATATTTGGGAAGTAATATAAATCGGAATGTATAAATAATACATGAATAAATAATCACAATATCTGTTTGGAGGATTATATGAATGTATGTATTAAAAACGATTAAATTAATCAGCAATGGGGTTTTAATGTATAGGTTCCGAGTTTTACAAAAATATAAAATTAACACATTATTTGAATAATAATTACTTACATAACGCTTAAAAGTTTTTCAAGTAAAATAATTTATCTCAGTGGAATGTAAAAATATTTCTAATTTTTATATCTGTCTTTAAACTATATGAGTACCTAGGTTATATGTATTAATTTTTGTTTCTATGATATATATAAAACACCTATACCTATTTCATTTTATGTCTATTATCATATTGAAATCAATTAGTTAAACATTGTATTTGATTTATTTTATTGTAAGATTAAGAAAAGCAAAAATTATTTTCTGATGTTATTTTATTTTTCTGTGCGTGAAATAACAGGTAGGTACCTGACTATGACAATCGAATAATGGATTTTTTTTTTGTTTTTAATTTTTAATTTTTAATTTTTGTTTATTACACATAATCTGTTACAATAAAATGAAGAAAAGCTTAAGAACAACTCTAAAGATTATATTGTACCTAGTGAACAGCTGGATTTACAACAAGAGGACCAAGATTGTATTAATACGCTTAAAAATAAAGCTCAGCGCAATGGAAAAAGTCTTGTTATAAACCATTATGTTATATTCATAGAAAGAGGAGAAGCACTGTTTTAATAGATAGTTACAGGTGTTTGCAGAGTTGATTTGTATAAATCCGTCAAAAGTCTACTGTTGTTATGCTGCCATAATTTTATGGCAAATATAAAAAAAAATAAAAACACCTGTTAAAAAATTACATAGTACAGTGGTTATTCTCAGCAGGTGGAACGACGGGAGAACGAATAGTTATAAATTATTACAAAACCAAATATAGGACATATAATAATATGTATACCTAATAAGTTCTTATCTCAACATAGTAAAGGTACAATAATAATACTCATAATGTGACATTTTATAGGCATTTAAATATAGATAACACTTAACCATAAAATACTCGTCGTTATTGAACCCAAAAGACACTCAATATCATTTGAACACATAAATAGCCGAGATCGAAAAAGAAACATAGTTAAAAAAACAACACCAATATCTACAGTATATTTTGTATTACCTACCTACTAGATTTAACTATATTTAAGAATCCAGTAATAATAATAGGCGTCATTTTACGGTGTAGTGATTGCTATACCCCACCAATTGTATACACTGACTGTTCCGAGGCTTTGATTAGACCACATACAATTAAATTAAAAATATTATTCAAGATGCTTGCTTCTCAATGATTTTACTCCAAACGACGCCCCTGCCAGGAATTATTGCAAACTAATTTATTTTATAACCTATAGGATATAATACGCTTCAATCCTTAATAGTTAAAAATATAGTTTTAAATAAATAATTGTACTTATATTTATTTAGAAAACAAATTTATATCTATTATAATTAATAATAATGTTGTAACTCTTCATATTATTTGTGTATTGCTATTTGAAATATTGAACTGTTTATTAATAATATTAGAACAATTTGTATTTTTTTAGTATAAATATGTATTTATGATTACTTTATTATATATTGATATAATATAATATCAGTAACTAACAAGAAATAAGATAGTTATGTTGCCCAACGAGCTATGATAAGATTTAAATGTAAATTCATCCAATATTCAAATTATAAAGTAGATACGACTGTAATACGATAACTAGCTAGACATTTTAGTGGGCTATTTTTTTTGTACATGTTATGAGCAGATCTTACTCCAAAGTATATAACTAATAATTAATATTTAGTTCTACTCAACCGATAGTACAGCTATTATAGCCCAAAACGATCACCAGATCACGTGACTTTCGGATTATATAAATTTTCCACGTGGCTATAATTTTATATTGTCTCGTTGGGCAATTTTAAATCGTGGTAACTATTACAATTTAATCGTATTGGAGTATTATAATTTTGATATAGGTATTGAAATGTGATACGGCCTTAATATTTGGAAATAATTGTTTATTGTATTTATTTTTCTTATAAAATAAAAAAAATCGAAACATATTTTATGTAGGTACTTGGATTTATATTAATATACATGAAATTACATAATTTTTTTGCTAGTCTTATTAGTTTTTTTTCATATTATTCTAAACGGTATGAATACAAAACCATGATAAAAGGAACTAAACATTTTTGTTTGGTTTAAGTTTTTGCATTGAAAGGCTACTATACGAAATGTTTGGCACTCCGGAGCTCAATATTAATAATATCATTAATTCAGTAATGCGTAATACCTACATAATATACATTATTACTATACCTACGACCTACCTATATATTTTATGAGAATGTATAAGAAATTTGTTTAGACAATATCTAATTACGAACGGTGAAAATAATAATTAATCAGATTATCAGCCCTGCTTAAATGTCAATAATAATAAAAACAACACGCCATTAGTTAATGACCGCAAGAATATTAACGTTAATATATCGATGCGTAGGGACAGTTATTTTCGAACTTGTCAAAATTCAATATTGTAAGTTCTGTATTCTGATGCATTACAAAGACTTTGTAATACCATTATACCAATATATTGATGTTTGGTAATATTTCACCAACGCACGTCAGGTATTGGAGAAAGTTGTACTTAATCGTAAATCATGCCGGCACCAAGTGCCAAAGACTTTGAATAAAATTTACTGATGATTTATAAGGCGTTCGTTGGCCAATACTTGTGAAGCCAATATTTAGTCAATATTTAGACCAGCTATTACACCATTATTTACTTACTCGTTTAAGCTGATTGTGGTATAGGTCAATAATGTGAGCAGTGGCGTAGCAAGGGTATGGCGAATTGTGCCTACGCCATGGCCGTAAATTATGAAGGGGCGCAAATTTGAGCTTCAAAATTTTCGTAAATTTTTTAATCACTAAAAAGGCACATTTTTCTAGGTTTGCCAGGGCCGCTAACGAGTCTTCCTACGCCACTGAATGTGAGTTATGATGACGTTTTTTAAACTATGTTAAGAGCTGTTTACATTGTGGATATAAGATTATGAGCTAAATTTTTTCTAACGAAAGTAAACTTAAATGTTACCATATTGTTGTATTTTAAAAGTATAATAATTTCTTTTTAACAATTCTTGAGATTTGTTGTATTACCTGTACTAACTACTATTAATTTATTTAACGGATGATTTTCAGACGTTGACGTATCAAAATCAAAATTCAAAAGTGTAGTTTTGAGTTATTTATCTTAGTCATAATATTTCCACAGTAACGAATTTGGAAGATTTGGGGGCTATGGTGACTTGGAAATGTTTGCATTATTATTAATCTATCAACATATACCTAACATTTTTCAAATGGTCCCAAGTATATTAAAAATAAGATAAGATATAATGTACATAATATATTTAATATTTTTGCTAAACCATTTTTAAGGACTAATATGCTTAATACTAACATTTTAATAACTCAATTACTATAACCTATCTTTTAAATAATTTATAGAAAAAAAGTTTTTTGTTTAAAAAACAAAAGTTGGTATCACCACAGGACACTTCATAAATAGTAAAAAAAATCTCAAGAATTTGAATTTATAGTCTTTGTAAGTATATTTGAATTAGAATTTGAATAAAAACATTATTAAATGAAAAATGAAGGTGGGTCACCCTGTATAATATTATTTATTTGAAAAAAAAAATAATTATAGCAAATTGGCAGTGCTCTCGCGGCATGTGAAGATAACCGTCCAGTGACTAGATTATGTTAGAGGTCTTTGTACCATTTCTATTTTAGGTGACGGTGTAGGTATATCGTATGATATGAAACCAAAATATATTTTGTATCATTTAAATATAAGTATTAAAAACTAATATATGTATAATGTTTGATTTGTATATGCGAAAGTTTTCTTACATAAAAAACTTTTAGAACACAAAAGTAAATTATTAATAACGCAACACTAGTTTACAATTAACTACGTGAGATTAATGAGAGAATATTCATATAAATAACTATGTTGGATTACATATTAAATGTCCCTGGCTACAGAATTTATAATCACATGCTTTCGATGTTTTAACTGTTGTTGGTAGTCTAAAACTCTGGTATTAAATGCAGTTGATATTTTATACGCTCAGAAAATATCTAAAATTATTTTATCAACTTCAGTTATAATTTGTTGGTATTTTTATAACTTAGTAGAATCTATAAAAATGTTATTGATTTTTTATTTTTACTTCATCGAAAAAATAATTGAATTTAAAAAGTATATCATAGGTAATAGCTTACTTTTTCATCAAAATAATATGTTTTTTTCAAATTATTTTAATAATATAGTTTCATAATTGTATTATTGTTTTTATTTTTACAATATTGTAGTTTATGAATATAGATTCATATTTGATAGAGATCAGTTTTAAACGAGTTTTCAATTACGTATTAAATATTTTAGATTTTGAAGAGAGCGAGAATATTAATTGAAAATTGCTTAGTTATGCATTTTTTTTAGGTTATTGTTTTTACAATGTTTTATTGATTTAATATTTTGTTATCGTATATAGTTATAGCTAAACAGCAATCAGAATATATGCATGTATTAACGTATTTGGAGTTATTAAAATGATAAATCATTAAATAATGTACTTTTATCCCTCTAATGCTTAGTTTAGATAACTGTATTGATAATAATTAATAAAGATTTTTTTTCAAATTTGTATTCATGTACATTGTTCATATATGTATACATTTTACAATATTGATAAACTAATATTTGTTGAAATCATTATTGTCAGAGAATAGAATGTAAATATCAGTGCATTCATTTTAATTAAGTGGCCATTGGAAAGAGTTAAGCAGGCGGGAAAGTGGACGGACGCTAAATACTCGCATACCTAGCTTATATTCCGAGAGAAAAAAATGGCGTAGAGCTTAAGCTTCCTCGATTTCATTTTTTATTTACGCATACGCATGGATAAGGATTTAGTTTACGATGATGTTTTAAAATTTAAAATAATGTTTATTTTTGAATAACGAATAATACTACTATATTCGAGATCCACCAAATGATTATGCTAATCAGCAATGTTTTAATAAAATCTGTCAATAAGACCAGCAGAACCTATTCAAATAAAGGGTACTCCGTTCTATCAATTCGATGACTGAAGTAAACTTATTTTAAAATATTCATATATTTTATTATAATAATTTATAACAAGACAATTTATAATCTGGACAGTAAAATATATAATATATATATATATATATATATATACATTGATATACTTCTCAACTTTTAAAACTGTATTCAAACATCTTAAATCTGAATAATTTTTAAATAATAATAATTATTTTTAATTTCTAAGGAAATATTGAAATAAAACGATAGGATGTGTCGTTTATTAACAATAGACGTAAAATTTTATTTTCCATAATGATAAAAATTTATATTTTCCATAATATAATCATTTTCTTTCAAATTATCTCAGTATTCATAGTAAAAACTATTATCAAAGAACTTAATACGAAAACTTTTAACTGTTTACCAATACCTGTTATATGTATAATGACTCTTAAAAACTATTTATTTTTATTGATTTTTTTAATAACAAAAGAGTAAGCTCAAAAATTTTTAAACTTAAAAATTGAATTTAAATATCTACATAAATATAGGATAACTTGTAATTATATTGTTGTTAAATTTATATCAGAGTGTACTTACCACATTCTTAGGTCAAATTGGGGGTAGAAAAACGAGTAACCAATAATTGGTCCTCCTATATTCCATTGGTATTAATTTTTATTACATATTTTTTTAATTTATTTTAAATGTATTGATTACAAGTAATGGAATAAGATTTGATTTTAGTATAGTAAAATGTTAAAAATAAACAATCGAGGGATTCGAGAATATTAGGTAATCTACGTCAGATACTGTAAGATGATTTCAATTCGACAATACATACTTATGTATAATTACTTATAGATTTAATTATGAAAAACGTTAATTGAGGGTACCAAGGAAAATAATGTTGATAATAATTTATAAGCTAAAAATTTGTAATATCTTAGTCTTAATGGAGAATATATTAATTATACCTACAGATTCAAAAGTATTCAACTGATTTCAAAAAATCATATTTATTATTAAAACTCTAGAACAGTTGTTGTAGTAAAATGATACACTGTAACTAACGTTCAGTACGTTCCTATTTGGTCGCCCAGCACACATCTAAAGGTATTTATTCAAAATACGATATTTTTTGTTCATTTCGACACTAATAGATGACAGTTTACTAATTATTAAAAACGCTAAAAAAAACACGTTTATTATAAACGAAAATAAAAACAAATTTTACGAAAATAAACTTGACTATCTTATCTTTTCAATGCCGTTTGCCTGTGATTTATTGTTGCTGAGTTATATCAATTCGTAATATAATTAAACTTTAAATCTGTTAATCCATGGTTTAGTTCGGTGACACAAAAATATCATTTATATGAACCCATATAATGACCCCCAATATTCATGTCCTATAATTTTAAATCGAGAGTAAAAACGATATTTTCCTGATCGCAAAACCTGTCACTTTCGGTGAAATAATAACAATAGGATTAATTTTTAACAGGTTGCATATAATTATGAGGATTTAACTTGAATGTTGGCATGGTTCTTATAATGTAAATAATGTATCAGTTTCAAATTTGTGACTAAATATTCTGTAAACGAATGTGATGAAAATCAAAATCATACTACCTATTTAAAAACCGTTAGTAAATATGAATAATACATTATTTTATTCAATTTCATGTGCATTAGTTTGTTTTTTATGTTGAATATGAAATTGTATCTATACATTGGCAAACGCACACAATTGTGTTGCCAAAAAAGACAAATATAAAAAATTTAGTTCAACCCACATCAATAGAAACATCATACTTACATTTATTTATATATAATATGAATAAAAAAAATACGCTATACCTACTACATTTGTTTATTATAAACATTCATAGATTCCATTATTAGAGTTTAGTGTATTGTTCCATATGAGTGTATAATATCAAACTGTATTATTAATATTATTCAATCATTCAAGTTTGTTATTTACTACTAATTGTGTAGTAGATAAGTAATATTAATTATTATTATAATCATATGCTAATGAAATGTTTGGACATTGAACGATGCTCATAGATTACAATTAATAAGTGGTTTATTTGTCAAAAACTAAATGGAGTTGTAGAGTTAAACAACGTTCATCTTTAATAATAATAACATACCGATCTGTCAATATAATACGATTGTATATTATGTATTTATAAAATATATTCGGTCCAATTAGAAATAATTAATTTGTGTGATTGTGAAATAAATTAAATATATCATATTTTATAATATTAAATATTTTAAATCGAATATTTAGAGAACTAGATACCCGCCTGACGTGTGTTACCTTCGTATTTTTAAAGCCTATTTTCGAGCATAATAATCTATTTTAACCTTATCATTTTAATATTAGAGTGAATTGATTGATTATAAAATTTAAAATTAAGAAATTTTTACTGCTCTTAATTTAAATACAAATGAAAATACCAAATAAAGCCAACATGGGGCTCTCTAGAGAATATTATTAACTTTAAACGTAATTATATTTAGGTATTTTCACTCTAGTATTAAAATTAACACATATGAATTATTCTGGACATAAAATGTGCGTTTGCAGTAAACTAGAGGCTATACATGCATAATGTCTTCTAAATATAATAATTTGAAAGGTCTGAGTCATTTTTAATAAATATTTTTCATATTGATACAAAGGCAATTGAATACAATACGAATATTACTAATCAAAACAAACTAAACCAAGTGTGTTTTTAGTCGTAGGGGGTATCGAACAGTTATAATTTAAAAAGCGCTCCTTAAAACCATACAAATGTTTAAAACAATAATAATTTACAAAGTATGCAATTTAAGCAAAGAAAATATATTTATTATAATACAGCATTTTTAGTAAGAATGGTATTATGCTAATAAAAAACAATTCATTCCTAAAATAATTGTGAACGAAACAAAAATGTAATATTTAAATATAAAATCTAACGATATAAATATATGCATAAATGACTTAATTGCGTACACGTTTTGTCATTTAAAATGTATGTTGTGACAGAATTAGACTAAAATTGACCTAATGAATTTTATCGCATATACATATACATATATTTATCTAATCATGAATGAAATAAAATGTAATATCTTTAAGTAATTGGTATTCCATTTTTTTTTTTTAAGTACTTACTTCAATAATGTGAGATGAAAAAATTGTCTGGCGTAAATGAACGTATATATTTAGTTTAATATACACCGAGAGTGGATTGTGTAAAGGGTATGGGAGGTTAGGTAAATTAGATTGGTCAGGGCTGGAAAGTGCTGAGTATAAATGTGTGTCATTTAGTAGAAAGCTTCAGATGGAATTAATTTATTCTCTACCACGCGATGTTATCGTTCGTTTTATAGTGCACATTTTACAATTTTTAAGAACAAAACTATTATACCATTAATTGCCGACCAACTCGTGACAACAACAGAAACATAAAAAAACTCATATTTTTTATGTATATAATATATTTGTATGGATACTTTATCCCTTTAAGAATACTAATTGTAATTTAACTGAAATCTATACTGAAATTGTGATATGCTATATTATATAGATCCAAGCTCAGCGATCAGGTGGAATATACAGCACACCAGTCAATGGTAATTTACATTTTCAAACCTAATAAAGTTTAGTTTTAATAATTAGTAAGTTAAATTTTTAAATTTTGGACTAAGTTAAAACTATAAAATATGATATGATAAAAACTATTAATTTTATATCGTAATTCGTTATCTTAATTAATAATTATATTATTATACCTATACGGTTGAAAATAATAAATATTTTATTAAAATTATAATTTGTTTAAAATATTCAATTATAATTGATTATAATTATATAAGATTAAATAAAATATAAATATAAGTCAATTGAATACAATTTAATGTGGAAAAATTATGAAAAAAATTTGGCAGATAAGTTAATACTACCTATGCAATATGAAAACTCATCGCCATTTTTGCTATCACATTTATTTTGTATATACCCACTAGGTTTAAAAATATATTGGCAAACTATGTTAGGTTGTACTGTTAATGACGAGGGATAAAAGGTAAATGATTTTGGTCGAATCTTAAAACCTCTGTTTTTAAATGGTATTTGGACGGATGAACAAGAGATGAATCCACCATTTGGAAACTATCGTCGTAAAGTTGTTTGGCATCCTAGCAGGTGTAGATTAAGTAAATGGTAATCACAAGGCCGTGCCCTTTTGAACCCTGGGCACGTACGGTTTGTATAGTCTCGTCATGATTTTCAGAGAAGCAAAAAACTGAAGGGGTATACACTAGTATGCCTGTGCATGAGTGAAGAGAAAAACGCAATTCCCTCTGATCATTAGACTTCGTTTGTTTGTGATGACTGTTTACCAATACGATTAACGAAATAGTCGTGTATTTTAAGAGCCAGATGTGTTGTCAAGGAGGGAGAATGGGCGTTGACGAGAATTATGTATGTAAAAGCCACATGACCCAAATTCTGAAAAGTGTAGTGATCTAAGCTAGGGTATTCAACAAAAAAAATGTATCCGGCCGATGGACGTACCAGCCCATTATCATTTATCAGCATTACTAGATCGTCGGTAATGACTTCAATCGTAATTCGACGGTGGTACAACTGAAGTAGACTAGTAGGATAGGTTTCAGCTGTAGGTATTCGTTATGTGAACTTAATTTAGTAATGAACGTTTCCTACATTTATTGGTTAATTTCAGTATAGTTAACCAATGCAATTTATATTGAATCCCGTACTTATATAGCACACAAGACTTTATAATATATTATGCGTTTATTTATGATTGGTTACGAAGTATTCTTTAAACTGTAGAAAAAAATAAGTAAATAATAATCGAAGAATATTAAAAAAAATTAATGTACACTGCAATGTTGTGAAGTTAAAAAACAATACTAACTATTATGATTAAATTAGGGTAAAAATAATAATAATACAATATTTCTAAATTGATTTATTGGTGATTTATTAATTATTATATCACAGATTATACTACGAATTATATATAATTAATAAAATGGGATACAGAGTAGTATTTGAATATAAGAGTGCAGGATACCTACCAATGATTTGATAATAAGAACAAATTAAAATTAAAAAAATAGACTCTTTAATATTCGGATTATTTTATTTGGAACAACAATATAATTGTCATCAAAAGAAAACATCTCGTTCCAGAAAGAATGAAAGCGTCAGAGATTAAATAGTTGACGAATGGTCCACATCATGAACAAGTCAAGTACATGGATTTCGTAGGTTAATTAATAAGGAGCGATGTGATGTTTAGTGAAGATGAAAATGGTAATATCCGGGATGTTGTGCATTTTTACAATAAGAGGATATTTGAAGGACGTTTTCAGAAAATCCGGAGACGATCAAAGTATTTCAAAGAGTGCTTTAATGACATGACAATTACTCTTGGTTCAAAATTTTTTTTCTCGGTTAAACTTCGCTTGCTAAAATGTTTTCGTTTTATCAGTACTCATTGATATATATCTAGGTATATAGATAAACGTAATGACTTAGCAAAAAAAAAAAAAATATAGCAATCCATGTTAAAGGGTATTTTAGTTAATGTTTTTATGAATGAGATAGTCATACCTAACTCATAACTTTATAGCGATTGGTCATAAAGTGGTAGGTACGGTTAAAGTTTACATTAATTTTTTATTTCTTTCATGATCTATAAAATAATTTTTTACAATAAATATGATTGCTGTACGGTGGGTGCTGGGATAATTGTGGATGAATGAAAAGAAATTCTTCCGTTGAAGGCATATCAGAATGTGAAAATTTTAACTCAACACTCTAATAATTATGCAAATTGAATACTTAAAATAACTTTATGATATATTATTAGATATAGGGACCCTGTAGGTCTTATACATTTTAAGCATTCAACTTCATTTTTAGATGACATTAATATTATAACTTAGTTAGATTATGAGGTTAGAAACCATAAGTTTAATAAACGCGTAATATTTGTCCTTCAAAAATGTAATCGTTGAGTTTATCTTGTATATTGTACCTAATCAGTGACGGGTCTAGGAAATTTTTAATGGTTTCTATGCATTGATAATAAAGCTCCTTTAGTACTTATCATGAACTACTTCGGGGTGAAAACAAATTTAACTAAATCCACCACTGAATCTCATCAAAGTATGCTTGAATATATTGTTAAGTACAAAATGATATACATATCTATCTCATTTAATGATTTTTAACGTGGTATATTATTCGCAACTATTATAATTACTTTAAATTACAGTGCCAAAATATTATTTATAGGTATATAATATACTAATATTATGTTTCATTTTAATCTCTTTTGAACAACGTCCAAGACCAACTTAAAAAAACACTATTGTGTTAAATAATTTTTTCACATCATTACAATTTCACAAGCTTTCACATTTTTATTTTTAAATAGTTCATGGAATATGTTTACAATTTTGTCATACGAATTTGCTTGATAAAGTATCAAGTATGACCTATTTTGTATTCACTTAAACGTATATTTAAGATATCGTTTTATTTTAATCTATGCATCTAAATATGTAACCATGTCATATGCATTACATTTTAAACCTAATTAACATGAATAAAATATACTAAAATAATATGCTGCACACTTGCACGTTGATAATATCATATTATATTTGTAAAACAATTGCTCGACAAAATATTAGTTATTATTCTATTCATTTTGGCTTAAAATAAATTTCAATATAGATTATTAAATAAAATATAATTTCTTATATTATTCCAAGAAAACTGTCAACTGTAGATAAGTTGTAACTTTAAATTATTTTGTCTGTTAATTCCTGTTAAAATTTTATAATATATCATAACACGGGGAGAGATATTTAATATTGAAAAACCATCGTATAATTGTTTCCATAAAATAATTTTAAATTGTATAGTATTGTCTTTTGAGTTTTGATACATAAATTATGTATTATATATTATTACATATTATATATTCATTGGCATAAAAATTAAAACCGGGTTTCTTATAAGTTTTAAAAAAAATTTAAAATGCGTATGTTATAATAATTGTTTAATATAAGTTTAAATTAAAAATATGAAGCATGCCAAATGTTATATTATTCAAGCACAACTTGTTGCTAACACCAACATTTAAGATAATGTTAATACACTTAGCACTAGTTAAAAGTGGCCTATTTGTTGAAAACCAAATATAATACTTTAATTTTTTTAATTTAGTTTTATTAGAATACATAGGTACTTAATTAATATATAATAAATTAAGTTCATATGGGACATACAGTTAATAGGAAAAGATTTAAAAAGCTTGTAAAAATAAAATAATAATATTATAATGTAAAGTAAATTTTTGATTCATACGTGATTGAATAATAAGTGGCGTAACTAAATTTATCTATATTTAAATACCAATTGTATTTTTCATAATATAATACTAATATAATAAATAGATTTGTTGCGGTATGTAAATAATCATTCTAATAGGTAATATAAATTATAATATAATTATTACACATATTATGATATGATTTTAAAAAGTTTATAATATTCGACGGATATTATATTAATATACCTATTAACTTATACAGTATCATTATATAATCTTAATATGTAGGAACCTATTCAATCTACTGTATGCAGTAGTAAACACTATTGTTGGTTTCATCAGTTTATATTAATAATTCCTTATTCTACTTGTAAACTTTAACGGTATAAGAAGTATGACAATGATCCCAGAGTCTACGCATATAGTTGATATTCCATTAGACAAGACAATAATATGGACCAGTGATGTAATTATTAATTCATTTACTTTGAAGTGTATCAACTTATTAATTTGTAGTTATAGGTATTTAATATATATATATGTGTGTGTACTTTATTATGCATAAATATATTGACATCAAATTTTGTGATGCATATTTTAATTTTACATTTCAATAAATAATCGTATTTGCGTTAACTAGTAATTGTTCAGTAAATTTGAAAATATGAAGTATCGTGTTATTATACATATTGTCGTTGGGTATATACAACAGTGCCGTAGCCAGAGGGGTTACTGGGGGCACGTGCACCCCGAATCTTTTTTGGTTATTTTTTATTTTATATATTATGCTTGGTAAAAATTAAAATTTAAGAATGTTGAAAGTAACCTATTTTTAAGGGTATCGGATTTATAAAATATTCTACATCCATCGTTAGTACTGTGTGTGTAGTGACTGATCACTAATGTGCGTGAGTTTCTCGAACGTTTTATGTAATTAAAGATAAACTACGGCTAAGACTTAGGTACGGGATTCCTTATTTTCTAGTTAATAAATTATAATAATTATGAACATATGGGTCGTAACTAGATAATCTAGCATAGCAAAAACTAGAGAAAAAAAATTAAGTGCCCCCTCCCCCCTTAAATAAAAAAAACAATTTCTGGCTACACCACTGATATATATAATATATTATACTTAATGATATATATATATAATCACATAGGTATATACATTATGAGTTTCATGAGTACTCACCATGGTAACCGGGCTAATGGATCCAAAACTTCGAATGTACAACTCGCAATGAACAGTGGTAGCATTATCTATAAAAAAAAATATACGTATATATATTATATAATATAATTAATAGGTAATACATTTTGAAGATTATTATTATGTTAGTTATAATTTATTATAAATATTTATTCTCAAAAGAATATATGGCTTATAAGAAGTATAAACCCAAGCCATAATTTTCATTTTTTTTTATAACCGGATCACAAGATGAAATGCACTTTCGAAATAATTGTAAGGATATAAATACTCATTTAAAAATTATTTCATTGAATATCCGAGAATAGACCAGAAAAAAATCACTTCAAATAATTTAATCAAAAAAAATTACATATTCATCCTAATATATACATTTCTTCCATATGTTAAATTCATAGTATAATAATAGTTTATAATTATTCATGTAAATGAAAAAGAATATACTTTACTATTGTCTACCTATTAGCCGAATTCTATGTTTCAAAGTATACACCTATAATATTATGTGAATTGTATAAAATACCTTGACAAATAGTTTTTAAATAAGAATAATTTTACTGTACTCTAAAAAGATATTTTGAAACAGTATCAATTTATCAAAAACTTAAAATCGCGCTCTCATATTCAAAAAAAAATTGCTGTTGTCAAAAAGGTTGTCATGTAGATTACAGTAAAATGCAAAAAACTTAAAAACAAATACTGGATTTAACGCGTTACGCTAATCATTGTTTAGGTATACCTACAAAATTATTTACATGTATTATTATTGTTTTTAATGTATAATTAATAATTATACTGAATTCAAAAGCGATTTGCATCTCAGATCACACTCAAAAAAATGCTGGTCAAAGATATTTTAGAAAATGCGTTATTTAGATTCTTAAAGTTTAAAACATAAATATTTAATGGGTATTCAAGTCTATAATCTTCCATTTGTGATAGTTAAAGTAATACGATTAAAAAATACACTAATAAGTTCATTATAAATTATGATTTTACTACACTTTAAAAATTGTTAAACAGCAGAAATTAAATGTAAAATATATTATTAGAAAGTTTAAGATTTGCGCACCTACATAGTTCAAATTTGTAATTTAATTTATGACAAAAACTAAATTAAGTGTATCTTTATAAGTTTAGATGACGATAATAATTATAATATTAAAACTTAAAAGAACCGGACTTTGCATGTTAATTACTTTTTAGACTTCAAATTCAAAAAAATGACAATGATGCAACCATTAAATTAATTTTAAATACACATATTATATAAATTATCTATTAAAGTTTTTTTTTTTTGCTACTTACCTACATATTGATCAAAATCTAAAATTATAGAATGATATCCAACATTATTGAATGGTACGAAAAGTTAACCGCAAGCGGGATGTTAATTAATCAAAAAAATACGCTAGGGAAGTATACAATTATGGTTTCAAATGAAATATACACAAATTGGATAAAATGAATGTCCATTACAGGGATCTATAAACGCCTCACACGTTATGATCAAACTGAATGAAATGGGTATCCATTTCGTGAATAGTTGGATTATGTGGACGTGACAAATATACCTAAGTCCATACAGTGGGTAGTGACAGAGCCAAAATGTCTAATAAAGAAGTGGCCAATTGTCCACAAGGCGTAAGGGATCTATAAGTCAGTTATGTATTGCCAATATTTATATCCATTGATGCGATTGGGCGTTATCCACCTCCTAACCAATATATTATAATATTAATATAAAAATAATAATAATATATCTTTCGATATTAATTTAAATAAATAAATAAAAAATAATGCACCACACATGCATGTGGTCTATTCACAACAATCAAACGCCGTAATATATTACTTCTGTAGAAGTTTTCAAATTATAACTAGTATAGTATTCTATGTATAGTAGGTATATAGTATAAGTACCCTAAGCGTTATAGTTACACTATACGATATTTTTGAACCTAGGTATAAAGTTATCGAGATGGGCTAACCATGACGTACGATATTTGATTCGTCCACATATGCAATTTACTAACATTTTTGAGATCTGTGTTTTCGATATTGGTATATTAATAAACTAACACTGATGATATATTTACTTACTTTTTAGTTGTTCTGTGTTACCTATTAATACATTTACAGTTACAGACTTTGTACATCGAAATTATTTTGTTTAAAATCTTACAAAGAGATTATAGATGTGTGTCAATTGAACAATGAATACTTATTTCTAAGTTGCCTGAATGGTAATTATTTATGTGTGGTCATTTAGCTACAGTTAAACAGAGAAAATCTAATATAATTATGATTGTTCTATTGCTATTATAGAATTTAGATTATATTATGAAGTTATTTTTTTGTTTTTAATATTTAATACCAAAAAAATGCGTTCAACCTGAAAATAGAGAATAATTGTTCGTGTTTAAAGCAGCCTCACAAAACACTAGCATAACAATATAAGTATTTAATAAAAATATTTCAGTTTTACCGACTGCAGCAAGGGAAATCAAAATCTTTATTCGAAATTCAGGTCAAATAAAGTATATAGGTAACTACACAATCAAAACTTCATACATGGAAATGCGAGACTCAATAGCAGCCATTGAAAATAATTTATGAGATGCATTCATAACGTACGTATCAGAAATTATCAAAAGAATAAAAGATAGATAATGTATGAAATGTATTATATCGGTAATTGAGCTAAGACGGTATCATTCGACGAAGTTAAGTAAAGTAAAACCCACCTGGTCGATAAAGACATACGATATATTAAATATACGGTGGGTTTTCGGGAGAAGAGGAATATTATGTTGGCTTGTGAATTAAAAGAGTGTATTATGCGTGAATGAAAAAAAAAAATTATAAAACTATTATAATATAAAAATGCATGCTGGAATAATACATAAGAGTTATCAATGAGGCGTAGACGTCAGAGAATTTTTAGTTAACCGGCGTATTATAACATATTATATAAGTCAATAACAGTATAATACATTAAATTGTATACGACCTGCGGTATAAAGTATACGGTATAAATATTGTGTTTACTTAGAGAATAACGCAGAAAACGTTCTTATCGCATTGCCAAATAATATATTATGAAACAATATAGTATGTTAAAATACCTACGTCATGGCCTCACTACCTCAGAGCAATCGTTAAAATCCTAAAACGTTTGGATGTTGTTCGTTTTCGTCGATTTTAACGTAATCGCATCAAAAAGTCGAGAGAAGTATTATTTATATATTGTTATAAATTACTAAGTATTATTACATGTGTAAGTATACGCAATAGTAAACTTGACAATGCGTGTTTAATAATCCGTACACAATATTGTGCACGTCACAAACAACAAATACCACAAACGGCACAAACCACGTAGTAGGTACATAATAGTGAACAGTGCAGCTGCGGATCGAAATAATATCGTCAGCCAACGCGTTGTTTACTCGAACAAGACGATGACTTGAGTTATATTATTGTCAAATCACGCGATATTTACTCGGCCTCGAGTAGATATTATTGTTTTTAAATAACAGTCAAATCGTTCTCTCAAATCGGTCAGAGCGTTAAATAGTTGGTTGAACAACATACTTAGCAATAGGCAATATTAATAACAATAATGTGTTTTAAAGAAGGTATAGTCTAAAAACGAATCAGACGTAGGACTTTGACAGGTGTAAACGTTCCCGTGATTTTTTACTGTCTTAAGAATATTTCAGAGGTCCACCTTGAAAAGGGGTCTAAATATGGCGATTGTTCCAAGAGGCAGAACATTTAATAATCAATCAAATGTAATAAATTGAATAATAATGTTTATTTCACACAACGCTAATATAATTTCATTTTTGATTATCAATATAATAATATATCTATTGAAATAATATTATATATTGTAGCTTTGCTGATAGTGTACAAATAGTATGGTTATTAATGTATTATTAAAAATCCCGTAGGTCGGTGTGTACTTTTTAAATCAGTCAAATTAAAACTGTTGTTGAGACAACATTTTATTTTTTTGATATTATAAACAAAATATTATTTACGTTCAAACAACGATGAGACTTACTTCAATGTCGACGTCCCCGAATGACGTACAACTTACTATTATATCATTATGAAAGCCATCGACGGCGTATACCAAGACTATAATATTCAAATAAGTATAATGGGAAGAGATCAAAAAAAAAAAAAAAATCCTCAAAAAGTTGTCCCTATTTTATTTTTATAGCTATTAGCCGACGGGGCAGCTGCAGTAAATAAAACATATTGTGAACTTACCGAGGGCAACACAATTCTAAATACTGATAACATATTCGGCTGGGGATTAATAATTCATTTCGGGCCTATCGCCGCGCAGACAGATATTCTAATCGTCTAATGGCCGGTATCCACAGCACCGCGCAATATGTGCACATATATTATTATTTTATAGTGCACATTCCTATCGGGAGGATTTCGTTCAATTTACCCAATCAGCTCTTTATAATAATTAGTCGCATAGGCATAATCTCGTGCTCTTCTTCTCTCGGCGGTAAAAATAATGAATAATACTATAATATAGTATAAAATTGTGCGTTCATACTATTATTATCATAGACCGTGTAGCGTATCATTTTGGACACGTAAGTACTTTAAAATATATTATAATGTTATTAATGTATTCCGTGAACAATAAACCAAAACTGTGTCGAGGGATTTGCGGCGTGTCATAGAAATGACGACAGTCGACAATAATTGTTATCAATAGATAGCCAAAACTTAGGTGTGTGCATATTTTCTCCTCAATAATAGGCCAGCAACTGAACAATTAGAAATGGTATAAAGAACTGTTACAGAGAAGCTTGCTGGTACGGTTTGTGGGAGAGCTGACGCTAGGACTCTCAGAACAGAAATATTGGCTTTAGCCTTAGTATAAAATATAGCTTAACACGGTTGCCAGGTCTGGTGTAATAGTAATCTCGTGAAAAAATTAGACACACAGCTAAATAGTGTAATGTGGGTAATCAACGGAACTGTGAAAATGGCGAACAGTATTAACTAATATGTGACCACCAGCCCTACGCAGAAAAGAGGTACTATTTAGAACCACTGGCAAAACTGGAGAGTTTCAATCTTCAGAGGGATTAAAATCAAGAAAACCCGCCTGGTAGCCTGGAGTACATAAAAGAAGCTGGAAATATATGCAGTAGGACCATTTATGAGAAATAAATTATTGTACAACACCTTTACTATGCATTTTTGTTTCGAATAAATATGACAAATGCACAGAATGGGGACTGATATTATAATATTATACTTAATTTCAAAAGAGAATATACCGCGACCGCTTTCGCGCATCAGAACTGAAGGTTGGCGACCGTCCCTAGCCCGATTTTTTCCACTCTCTCTCTCTCGATCTTGCACGACGGCCGCCGATCAAAACCGTCCGACAAGTATACACCGATTTCTAATGAATTGTACGTAAACGGTTAGAGAGTAAACGCCTTAGATCATATACAATGGATGGAGTCATAGTATATCACACCTATAGAATGAGTTGAAGCCAGCATAACCACTTAACTATAGGACCCGTGACATCTGCGCACGCGTGACTGCTTACGAAACCTTTATAGTTTGTCTTGTTCATTTAATATCTGAACCAAAAATGAAAGATAAGAGACCACGCGCAAGCACATGTCACTCTGCGGTCCTGCAGTTATGTCGGATTCACAAATTTTTCGTATGACTCTATCCGCAGTATATGATCTAAGGCACCATACATAGTTGTGCTAATTGAAACTGGCTGTGTGTGGTTCGCAACGAGCAGTTGACGGCGGTAAACCGGTCACGAAAGTGGTATATTCTCTTCTGAAATGAAGTACCTATGGATAATAAACTAGATTGCAAACTTTTCCATGCTTATTGCTTACTATTGAAATTATTGAAGCCGTTATTTGCCGATATCTTTGTGGGAATTAAACGTTTTTTTTTAATAATTCGTATTTTATTTTAATAAGAAATATGCCGATCAATTATTTCACGGACGACTGCAAAATTATTGATAAAATTGGTTTTAATAAATTTACCCTTTTTGGTTATCATTGCTACGGCTACAACGCTAAAATCAACTTGTGATGGTGTATAATATACTTATTTATTATTTAACTATATAAATGATAAATTGGAAATTAGATCTGTCTACACATGAAATAATTATATTTATTATGAACATTTTAATTAAAAAATAAATTATGTTTGTTATTATTCAGATCTGTAGACCTGTAGTCTAAGTATAAAAAATTAAATATAAAATAATATTGTATTGTCCAGTTTTTGTCGTTTATTAACTCTTTTATAATTGCCGAAGTCAATATATGGATGTAGGTAAGATATAATAACTCGAAAAGTAACTATTATAATTATTATTTATTATTTATTATAACTATTATACTATAGTGACTAGTAACTGCTAGAATATTAACAACCTATTTAATAATATAATATAAAAACACAATTTAAATAATTTTATATTATTATTAAAATATAATAATATAATTCCTGAAAATAACCTTTTTAATTTAAACCAAATCTTCATAATTAATATTTTCAATATGAACGATGCTTAAATTTTTTGGGAGGTCGGGGAGGTATTTTCAGTCTTGTAAACGGTAATATATTGTTCAATCAATCATCTGTGTACTTAGCCATGGTTCAATTATTAAAAATTAAATTGAATATACAATTTTATTTCTTAATATTTCAAAATATGTGTTGTTGATAACAAAGTATGCCGTGTAAGACCCATCATTCCCACAAAAATGGCCGATTTTAAACTTTAATTATTTTCACAATCTAGTTTATTATCTATATCAGTGTCGAGGACTAAGCTTAGCAATTTGGCACGATTGCTAAATATCTGTGATGCGCAGTTCATTATCAATCATTTATCATAAAGATTTTTTTTTCTCCATTAGTGGTGATAGGTATTGATTTGCCCCCATTTTTGAGAATAGGCTTGAATTTGAATAGGAAGTGCACCATCTGGTTAGGTTAGAACTCGGGTTAGAAACACGGTGCAAAAGTTATATTCTTTACCATTTTAGAGTCTGTTGTAATGTATTACTTTTTTAACTTATTATTTATTACCCTTAATCATCAGATGTATTATAGTCGTTGTGCGAAAGTTATTTTTTTCTCTGTGTATGAGTATAGGTATTACCTGTGGCAGTGCGACGTCGATGACTAATGACTATGCTTATTATACAAATATATGAAAGAAACGGTTATACTATGCCTAAAGGATTGTCAGGATACTGAATTCAAGCAAAATAAAACACTCGATTAACTAATCCGATGATTTTTTGAGACAAATAAATAAATACGTCGCCGGAGCGTAAAACGAAAAGTACCTATTTATATTGTACGGGTCACGGTTTAAGATAGGTATATACCTAAGGTATATCTTAAACCGTGGTACGGGTAATGTACACAAGCGACGTGTCCGATGGTAACGGAAAAAGGTGATACCCCAGTTCTCCCGGAGTGATAAGAAAAAAAATTAATTTTTTGATTTTATGAATTTCAATACTGCCAACCTTAAAAAGTAAAAATCCCAATAATTTTCTTTCAACTGTTATACCAACTTAATACCATTAAATATGAAAAATATATTTATTTATTTTAAAGTTCAAATATTATTGTACGAATTATTGGACATTATCGTATCATCGTAAATTAAAAAAAAAAGATAAATATAATAGAACCCATTTGATAGAGGCCCTGTAGGGTTAGTACTTGGGCCATTACAAAAATTATAAGTTTTGAAATGTAATAAATTAAATTCAATAATAATTTACTTACCAATTTAGACATCTAATCATTCACAATCATTATGTTATGTATCTATTTAACGCTCAATCACAATTGCAGATGCAAAATATATAATTCACCTTTTTGTGAATTATTATTAGTATGCAATGAAATATGAGAAAAATAATTTATTTTAAATAATACAACTTTGTAAATTGTATGCAAGTTATATAATTATATACCTACAATTATTATTGTAAAATAAATAAGAAATAATAGATTTTTCAATTATCAAAACATTTGGTTGTTTAACACCATCTAGTGTTGCATTTTGTGAAATGAGTAATTAAAAATTATTAATTAATTAGTATAATAGTAATAATAGTATATTATATATATTTTGATGTTATAAAACATAAAATGTGATTTTAAATTTTAACTTTTTATTTTCTTTACTTAGTTAACTGAAAAAAACAAAATATACATAAAATTATTTAATTAGTTAAGTTCCATTTAAGTTTTTTCTTAGTTCAATTCCTCTTACAATAATAAATAATAATAATAATATATTTATCTCCCAACAATATGGTTTAACATTTAAAATATTAAGATACATTTACAGTAGTTGGTCACTTAGAAGCCGTTGGCTGTGTGGAAGTTGGAGTTTAAATTTAAATTAATATTAGTAAGTTACATACAATAATACAATATTCTTAATATATAAAAAGAAAACAATAAACAATACAAAGTTATGAATAGATATGATAAAATTAGTTATAAAATAAAGTAGAATGACAGCAATAAAGAGTACAAAGATGACTTATGCTAAGCTAAAATTATAAATTATGGCATTAATAGTTTTTTTTAAATTATGTAAATAATAGAAGTTATGAGGGTTTATTTTGAACTTGATACAGAATTTTACAAATACATAGTCAGGTCCTGATTGAGCTTAACTGGTTCTTATCTAGGAATTATTAAATTAGTGTTTTGCTTATAATGAGTAAAATGACTATGTATTGGTAGTAATATAGACAATATATAGTAGCAGAGCCGTGCCGTTGGGGGGGCCTAGGGGGCATGCGCCCCAGGCGTATGGTTTAAAGGGGCGTCAAAAAAAATATTTTAGAATATTTTTAACTATACGTAAATAAAATACATGAGTACAGCGGAGGCCTGTTCGGACCAAGGTTAATATAATATACATATTATTTTTTATCATCTTCGATTGTATACATACAATAGGATATTTAAAGATTAATAAATAATATTAATTTATTCAAATTAAGTGTATATAACGAATAACGATAATGATATTATATTAATAACCGTATGGTTAAATACCGATAAATAAATAATAATATATACCTACATATCAATTCAGTCGTGTCGTTTTAATTTTATACAATTATTGACAATTAAGAAATTCAAAATCTTAATAGTTTTAATTATGTATCTACAAAGGTTATCTACACCTACAAAATAACTAGGGAACGTATAATGGTACACATAATGCCACAAAGGTACTTATAAGTTATAACCTTGTAATTTCTCGTCCATATATTTTTATAATTTCAAGACTTAATGAAGTATGGGAAATGAAATTCGTCGTAATTAGATTGCTATGACGAAAAATCTTTGATATATTCTTTTTGACAGCAAACCAAACTAAAAGATTATTAGATTATTATTAAGATGGGTGATGAAACTTTGTCAAGTGGATTATTTTTAGTAATACGATTATACTTATGAAAACTGATTTGGATTTGTTATTATGTCTACTTGAAATCGGTCAGGCCACTTTTTCAAATTATGTTCCTAAACTCCTGTAATTTTATTTTGAATATTTAAAAATTAAAATGTATGGAATTCATTCGGGATGAAGCATGTCCAGCGTATTGTAATATTATTTTATTGTATGATTCATTCTTTACTTTCAAAAGATTTATTCTTATTATAATTCTTCTTAATTTGAGAATAAAATATCTCCTGTATGTAAAGAATCGTTCATTCAAGTGATTCGAGTTGGCTCGGAAGTTATTTGAAATTTAGGGTAGGAAATTCATTGATCGATACGTATCATTTTTATTAGACGGTTCTATAAACGTAGGCATTTGACAGTATCTCTCTAGACTCAAGACTGATGTGAAACAAGACGTACATTTACTGTGATTGACCTATATGTACCTATTAATTCGTACATATACTATTTGGTATTAGAGATTCGCATTAGACGAAAATGATGGTTTGCTAATGTTTTCAGTTGTTTTAATTGATTTGCGGCCGAACAACACTAACGTTTGTTCCCGATTTCGTGATATATAATTATATTTATTCCAAATCATGTATTACATGGATACTATACTATTGTAAAAAATATTGGCATTTAATGGTTGATGTATTCTTTATTTAAAATTCATCGATACTATATTTTATTGTGGAGTTAGAGTTGTTATATTATTATTTTCGAATGTGTATATTGTATTAAATAAATATCAATTGTAATCTATATGACATATCTACGATAAGTTTTAATTTGGTTCGAGGAATATATACAATTATTTATTAAAAGTATACTTGAATGAAAATAAAATTTGAAAACACCCAACAATAATGACACTTAGTATTAAAATATCATACATGTCCAACTATTCATATCTAGGTACACATAAACATAGTATGTGTTCGTTTTTTATTTTAGTTCAAATAGTAAAAAATATGCATATTATAAAAAAAAAAAATAATAAAATAAGTCTTTTTGATAACCCACTCAATAAAATTATTATTTTTCTGTGCAATTTTAATTTTAATTAAATTTAAATTACATATTATAATATATATTATGTAAGTTTTTATATGCAGTTATATAATTAAAATCCATATGAAATTAGTATAATTAAGGAAAGTGGGAATTCGACACGTATTATTTTTGAATCAGCTTTCGGTGACGGCTGTTTGTCAGTTAGATCGGTTCAAAACGACTATCAGACTATCAGAGTATGATTAACATTCATGTGTATGATGGTTTCAAAAAAAATAAAACATTATTGTTGTTTATTAATTTAGTATTTTTTCTATCGTGGTTTATTACATTTTTTTTTTAATTGTATAACATCCATTGCACGATTATTAGTCTGTTTTTACTATAGTGGGTTTCTATTGATTCGGAACACGTGTACCTATATGTAGCGAATATTGTAGCTAAAACCCAGAAGGTCACCCATCCGGGAATTAGCGATACAGTTGATGCTTGACCTCAGAATGTGTCATCGACTGAGGCCAACCACCAGGTCACGATTTATTAATTTTATTATAAACTTAGTTGTACGTTGTTTAATATTTTTGTTGCAATATGTATTATTATGAATAATATAGAGATTTATTACCTTTAACTACGTACACATTATCCATTTCTATAGGCACCTATATTTTTTTTTAAATTTTAATAGAAGTTACCGATTTATCAAATGTTTGAATATCATATTATGTTATTATTTGTATATAATATTAATGCATATTTTGATGCATCGTAGGAGGAGTAGCTTAACCTCTTAAGACAGACACAAAAAGTTAGGAGTAATTGGATTATTTTTTTATGGTTATCATTTCGTTCCACATGTTCTGAAACGAGTCCGCTAAATACCGAAAAAATAATAATAATAACAACAGTTACAGACGCGTAAAATAAACGAGAATAATATTATAATAGATACCTCACATGCCTACGAGTATAAATTATCGACGACATGGCAACAAATATTCGCTCATAGTGGTAAATAGGTAATATATATACATGACCAAAGGTTACGTGACATATTACTATATTATTATGTGCGTAAACGTGTTCGTGTAGCCCTGTTGGCCATACGAAATGGACGTGGGTCCTTATATGTTAACGTCAAAATCACGTGCATTACCGGAATAGGTGTAGACGGGTGTGCAATTTCCTGCTAGTGACATTTTCTCCCAGAATAACACAATGATAGCTTATTCTTATGAGAAATCTATAGTAATTTTTCAACGAGATACGTTTGAAATAGCATTTTATATTAATACAGTGCAGTATTAAAAAGGAACTTGACAATCGGGCGGTAAAGGAAATAATGCAACTAATGTTAACTACTCGTTCGAAATTCTATTTTTGTGTACGAAATACTTAGAAAAATAATTCTGCTTTCAGCCTAAGTCTTGTACGTATATTGTATATTATGTTGTAATTCGAAACATTTTTATTCAAAAATATTGTTTTGCAATGGATTTCAAACTATCTATGGAAGAAAAAATTTTTAAATAAAATGATCAGGTTCATTATTATATTAAAGTTAATTTTATATTAAATATAGACAACTATTATTTATCCATATCGTATAAAAATCACTAACTTTTATCTCAAATTACCAAACTACTGTTGATTATTTATTTATTTATTTATTTATTTATTTACTTTATCATAATAAAGTATTATGATACTTTTGATATATTTAGGTTTTATCTTAAATTATTTTGGGGCGTTATTTTCGTGTATTGAAAATAAACAATATGAAATGGCTTCTTTTTTTTTAGTACCGATATTAACGTTAAACAGATGATTAACTTATAATTTATAACATAGTCGTTGAGTCCTTTTTATCGGATCATTTACCAACATGTTGGTGTTATATTTACCTTTGAATTTACTTAAAAACAATATTTTACAAATGTCCATTATTCTTTAAACTAAGTTTTTATTTACAATATTCGTTGGTTGTTATATTATATATTATAAAATATTATATTGGAATATCTTTTTCGGAGATCTTAATTTTTTAGCCATTGACAGTGGTTTAAAAAAATTTTATCACGTTTTAATAGATTTTAATAGATTACTATAAATCTATAATTATCAAACACTTAATTCTGGTGCTTTGGTTTTTTTTTAATTCGATAAATTATCCAAAAAACTTAAGTAGATAACACATTTTGAAAACTCATCACAAATATGACACAAGGGAAACGACTAACAGATTATTTCAAGTTAATTGTTATAAAAGTTATGAAAACAAGTAGATACCATGGATTTCGTATAACTTAATTATTTAAGCTTACAACTTGAATAAAATACGGCATGTCTTAAAATATTGCTAAAATAATTTTTGTCATGTGAATAAAATACTAAAATCTACTTAATAATATATAAACTCAATCGTCAAATATTTAAATATTGTTAAACCATTATTGTAGCCGGATAATCAAGAAAATCTACGTCATAGAGCATTATTAGAGATACTTCGTATTGGTTAATATTGATAACTAGTAATCACTAATAATATACCATATTATGTTCATTGAAAGCTGTGAAATGTATTAATATGTTTCTTTTTGGTTTATATGAATTGATGTTTGCTCAAATTTGAAATTATATAATTTGTATAATGACTGCTTTTATCGGAATCAAATTACCAAATTGAAAAATGGACAAAAAAAACTTGTGGAAATGAGAGTTATGAAACTGTGTATTGAAAGAGCTGTCGAATCAATACATCCTGTCAAATTCGATATGCTTCGAGACTTTTTTTAATGCACGCAATAAAAAAAAAAAAAAAATAGGTACTTACAAAAATAGCACGTGAACAACATTTAATTGAAACGACCGAAACGTTTTAATTGAATCTAATAATTATAATATAAAAAGTCAATAAATTACAGCTATAAATATATGATATATTTTTTTTATCAACCATTGATGCTTATTAATCAAACAGGCGATAATAAAAGCGCACAAGATGTAAATTTCACTGCCATATTTTAAAATACAATAACAATATATGAATTCTGTACCATAAAACAATTCAATAAATTATTTTTCATACCTCTATATTGACACATTTAGACACTTGAACAAGTCAAACAATTTTATACAGAGTTTTAAATAGTATTTTCAATATTAAAAAAAAAAGGGCGGTTAAGTGGATGTCGCTCTGCTATACAGTAGGTTATAAGTGGGTCACTGTATAATGGATGGTATTATTAGAATTCAATGATATAATATCATAGAATAGAAATTGAGTGAATTTCCAATGTAAAAATTTGAACTTCATTCACTCGTATAAATTTATTTTGACTTCAGGTAGATATTTTTTTTTTTTGAAAAAGGTAGGCGAATTTATGAAGAATCTTGAATTAAATTTCCAAACCTATACCCTAAACCAAATAATTTTTAAATTTTCGTGATTTTTACGTATTTTGTTGAAATTTGAACTTTAAATACTTATAAAAAAACTAACCAGTGAAAATGTCATGTACCTACGGTCATTTGTTTTAGAGTTCTATCAAAATCTAAAATTGATTTTGCTGAAAACTGATTTTGTGTAAAAATTCCCGTTTTTTCTTATTTTTTCTTTTGTTTTTCCCGGCACTTTTATAAAGTATTGGGAATTTTAAAAAATTACCTACCGAATGCACTAACTAGATTCACTTTCCCATTGAACAAGATACTTTTGAAGAAAATCGAAGCATTTTTCGACTAATTATCGTATACACAACCACACACACAAAAAATAAATAAATAAATAAAAAAAAAACACATCATTGTAAAATCAATACATTCATCGCTCCACTCAGAATCTAAAATGAAAATATGGGTTAAATTATATTGAAATATGATTTGAAATTAAAACGAAATCATAATGGTTTTATCATTAAATTATTCAATTGAAGTACTATGGTAAATTATGTATTTTTTTTCCGTAAACAAATCTATTGTACATTAAAATATTGCAGTACCTAAGTATTATAGATAAAAGCTGCGAAAAAGTAACTATTTTTATACATAAATATGTTTGATTATGGATACTATGTATATAAAAAAAACTATTTTCTGACAACTAATTAGATCTAATGGGGGTGTCTTTTGTTGAAATTTCCAATTAAGTTAATGTGGATACTATTGAAATTAGATCTGATAGGATTGATATTGAATATCAAAAGAGACGAGTTCCGTTTATTGAAAGATGATAAATAAATATTAGTTTTGTAATTTCAGCTTGTATACTATAGAGATTTTCTAAGCAATTTGTAATAACTTCTAAATTTGAAAAATTATCTTTCATGATTTAAATGTCTTATATTTTATACATTTTATTTTTAACCTTCTCCCAGTAACTAGCTAATTTAACGTCACCGAGTTTAAATCACATAAAAAGTCGAATCCAACCAGTCCAAAATGTAATATCAATAACCAATCAGCCATCATGTTTTGTTGCGCTGTCTCACGGGTAGACATGTGTTGTTATTGTACTTTATCGATATCGTAATGTACACATTACAATACTACATATTGTTATCTACCGAACAATGTTAATTTCGCGAAATTACATTATAGTGGTTTTAGGTAGTAGAAACTGATCAAATATCGTTATTTGTGCGAGTAGACAATATGCGCGTAAAATATATCTGAATCATGGAATGTAAGACGATCATCATTTTTCACTGTTTTCGAATTTTACGATAATTCGTAAGTGTACGTTACACCACAGGTATATTGCCGTAAATTCATCTCATAAAATATATACCGGTTTTATGTGTATAGTCATTTCACTATTTTTGTTATACCTACGCGTACATTATTATCTCAATTGAATTACGATATTAAAATATAATATTATTATGTTAGGTAGTACAACATGGTTATCTAAAATTTAAAACCTAACCTAACCTAACCTACTCGGGTGCTTTTGTCTTCCCATTCGCCGAATTCATTTCGCACCCAATTATACTGTTGTCTGCCACAAATAATAATATAATAATGCTGGAGATTCAACAGTAGTATACGTTTTGTATAATATTATATAGGACATATTACATTATAATATTATTATATTATGAAGCGACGATAATATCTAATAGTCTTATGCTGGGACACTATTTTTTTTAACTTACAATTTTGTTCTTTTAGTTGTAATAGTTAAACGTTAGATCATATCAACGGGTAAACATATTTATTAGTTATTGTTTTGTTGTTAAATATTAGAAATAAACTTTTGTCTTTGATTAAGATAAAATTAATTAATCACGGAACTCTCTCTGCTTTTAAGCAGGCGTTGAGTGTACTCATTGTGTAAGTCACTGTAATGGATGTGTTAAATTTGAATTCAATTGTAAATTTTCGTCATTTTGGTGGAGCTGAATGTCAAAAATGTAATGTTTGCGTAGGTATGAAAATTAAATCGTTATACTCGAAGATAATAAAAATTATTGTGGTTAAGGCCACAGAGAAACTGATATTGAGTCTAGTCACAGAATGTGCCTTGTTCTCAAAAAAAATACAAGCAAATACCTAATAAAGACTAGACGTATGGTGAACTAAACAACTCAAAAAGTAAGCTGCTCTTTAGGAAAAGTTGCAAGTAAATTAATTTAAAATTTTGAATACCTAGACTCTTCATGAAGACAAAAAAATCACATGCAAAAATAAATAAAATTAAGAATAGGTACTGAAAATTAAACCTATTTTGCCATGGACATTATCTTTCTCAGTTCTAAGTCACACAGGAGAAACTATATAGGGGGGGGGGGGAAGTGAAGAGGCATTACTTACCTTCGGTAGAAAATGTTTGAGGGAAATTCACGTACCTGTTCGAAGTCAAAATGAGGAATGAGAGACGAAAAAATCGATGATCTAGAAAGTTTGTAAACAAACTAAATATCAGATTGTCCCTAAAAAGAAAACAATTGTTGAAGTGAGCTGGCCACGTTCGGGGGTTTAATGAAAGTCTTACGCGAAATATCCTGATCAGATACCCAATAAAAAAGAGACCAAGGGGAAGACCACATCTGAGATGGTTAGATAGGTTGAGGAAGAATATCTCAGATATCGAACAGTCAATAGTTAAATTGATCGGAATATATGGAGAATTTTAGTAGAAACATCTAAAAGGCTTCAACGTGTACATAGACCTATAAACTAAGTTCCCTTTTAGTTTATAACTCTATGCCTCTTTGGCACTAAAATAATAATTTTAATAATAATATGTATTCGAGATGCTTAACATATTTACCTATAAATAATCGTTATAAAGCTTACTCATATTTTACACTCATACCTATAATATATTTAACTATACACTTAAAAAAAATTGATTCCTTTTTATGTACTTATTATATTTCTTATCGAATTACTATTATGCGAATACGTGATACAAAAATCAGAAGCAATCGAGATAAAACACGTTTGGTGTTATTAATACTACCCTTAAATCGTACCCTTTCGAATTTTTATATTTTTTCACAACATTTATATGGTTTTTTGATCACGGTGGAGTATTTATACAGGTGCAACCAAAATAAAATGTTTAAGTACCATGCAATATTTGAAGAATAGTTTTTTTTCTTTTGAATAGGATTTAGACTTCTGAAACCCACGCATTGTGAAAGCGTATATCAGACATAATATTTTGGCATACTTACATATAATATACTTTTATTATTTTAAATACGCGTACAGTCGCATTTTTGTTTATGAGTTTATGAAATGCGTTTTTTTATTAAGGAAATTCTACAAAAATGAATGTCATATTTGTATTCCTCGAAGTTCCCTAGTGGGAGGATTCTTCATTCCGCGAAACATATATCTTTTTTTTCCACTTCCACACTCACTCCCTCACTATAGTGTAACAGATTGAGAAACACAAATTCAGTTAAAAAAAGAAAAAGTAACTTGTACCTACTTCGTCTTCTTTATAACGTTTTGATGACTGAGTATAGAACGTAGCACTTAGGAAATTAGAGGGTAGATAAAACCATAGATTATGTTCGATAACATAACTCCAATCGAGTAGCAAGAGATAGGATTTTTAAACACTATATACTAGCTCAGCTATATAATATGATCATTGGACGCAGAATGCCAGAATGTCAAATACTTACATTGTCACAATTGATTTTCAATAATATGTAAGAATGTAAAAATGGATAAAAAAATAAATAAATATGCTGATAATAAAAAGTTATTTGTTCGTATTTGACGAAAACTAATTTTAGTATTATATTAAACCTACATTATATGAACGCAACAATACCATTTTTCATGACTATATTTTATCCTCATCAGTTCCAATAACGAAATATTGGTGAATTATTGTAGCTGGTTTTTAACGCATGTATATATAAAACTTCAACCGTCATTATATTAAAAAAACTGTGAAGAAATATACATAGGACAGTGAATTACATAATTATTGTAAACTTTAATTTTGGTTTATATTAAGTTTTCTTACACTTTCCCTATAACGTTGTACTAATTAAATTATATTGTTTCAGATTATTATTGGAAACCAGAAATATGTTATTAATATTTCAGTTGTACAAATTAATATGAGTTTTGTAATAACGGACAAGTGAACAATTACTTTCTTAAAGTATTTTTATGTTGATGAATGGTGTTATGTCGATACACAATTTATTTTAAGAAAAGTTCTTTCTTAATATAAATTAATAAAAAATGCATAAAAATATAATGAATATTATTTAGATAAAAATATTTTCCAAAAGTATATAAGTTATAAAATAACGATTTTACCACTGTTAAATGTCAAATTAAGATTAATGTGTTTAGTTATTACATCATTAGAGGTTTAATTTTACTTTTTTTATACATAATATAGTACATACACATTTATAGTTATTTATTATATTAAAAAGAGTACTAGACTATGAAATATGCGTGCAATTAGAAAGTTTAATAATCTTTAGTTTTCAAATTATTTATCACGTATAAAAAAATATATAATTAATAACAACATTTTAACTTGTTTCTGTGATATTATTGTATGTAATTATTTTCTTCAGTCTTATATTTAACGATATATTTTAAAATTTAAATTTAACGAAATCATTTATAAACGGGGTTTTTAATATAAATAAACAAAATATTTTAACAAACTAAAAACTCAATATTATTATACTTATGACCACTGTTATAAACTATGAGAAAATTATTGGATGTACCATTGTATTTTGACTGATCGGTAAATTGCTCTACAACTTTCATATGGTCTTTTATAGTCCATTGGGTAGGTGCTATATACCAGGTTCAATGCGACGATAAATTATTAAACAAAAAATAGGTATCATATATTTTAATTATTTACAGTTGTATGCTATATTTTAATATTTGTTCTGATTCTTTAGCACTCTAGTGTTCGAAAATCTTACAAATATCTGACAACATTTTTTAGAATAAAACTTATACATTTAAAGAGACACGTATACTCCACGTGTTGAATCGTAAACTGAGCTCTGTTCTAAATTGTTTTTTTTTTTTCAAATGGAAGGATGTATTATTGTTTTAATATCTTAAATTGAAACACAACACTGACTGTGCCGTGGTTAAACAGGGAAAGTTCAAATTGCCCAAAATTGCCTGAATTTTGTGTAATATTATGTCTGTATGCGTTTATTTTATAGGTAAGTGCATCAAATTACTTAAAAATACTTTTTTTTTATTATTCTGAAATATTTGAATTTTTTCAAACCACAAATTATTCATAGCAGAAATGTTTTTACAGTCGCACAAAACTCATTAGATAGTAAGCCAATGTTTGGTAGGTATAGGGTAAACTAATTTGTCGATCGGGGTATCCTGGTATAGTTGGCGTACCAGTAAAATATGAGTGTAGTCAAAGAAACTCCTGGATGGTATTTGAATTATTTGTTTTTTTTACGAAAGAAAAATTTTATAAAACTTTAATCCTTTATTTGTTTAATTATATTTCAAACCAAAGCTGAAACTTAATTGTCCATGAATGATAAAATGGTCTTTGAGTTGTCTAAAACATTTTTACGCCTTTTGAGTTTTGACGTTGGAAAAGAAAAACAATACTGATAAAGTTTTCTTCTTACAAGATATTGTTTACCTTGTGAAAATAGCAACTTTTATTTTTACACTAACCCCATTTATTATTTTTTTTATTGCCAAAAGGAAAAAAAATGGTTACAGGCTTCTGTAGCTATACCTTTTATGTAAGACTTTTTATCGTTAACAGTATCTTTTCTTATTCACTCATACTGGTACAAACGATAGGTATTATAATTAATTATGCATTTTCATAGTCTTGTCGAGGAATATTTTTATGTAAACTTTTTCCTCACATCCAAAGAGTAGTATTTATATACACACATAAATCAACTTTTTTTTCCATATCACCAATATAATGGTTTTTATAAAAGTTCAGTATCTTTCAAACCAAACTTAAGAAATGCATTATTTTTTTCTTATTATGCATTTTAACTTGTAATACTAATATTTTTGAACGGGCAGCGAAATGTTTTCGTTTGATTAAAAGTTTCCTATTTCACTTAACGTGCTTCTAGGTTCAATATTAAATAACCAATTTAAATTTTTTAATTGCATTTTAACAAAATCGTTATTTATAGAAATGTTTTTTTTATCTTACAAGCTTGAATGAGCAAACTGTATTGAAATAACATGATTTAAATTCAAACATAGTAGACTGTTATAAACAATTATCTATATTTTTGAATGATTTGATGATGTTCTTATTGTATAATACATTTATATTTGTTTTAAAAATATTTTATAATCATTAAAAGTTCACAACGAATTTCAAGAAACGCTTTTGTAGATGATTAATTATTATTTTTACTTATATTACTTTCCTATTCCTAAATATTTTTTTGATGAAAAGTTAAAGTGTTAACAGTACAATTTAAAATACACATATAGTTCTTAACTATGATCATTATCATTATATATAGATAATGTATAGGAAACGTCGAATTTAAAAGTTAGGTAATTGATCTCATTCATTTCTTATCCACTATAAAATAGACGGTTGTTTGTTTATCACAAATCCCTCGTAATACGTACCCTTTTGGTTTTTAGTTGGATTTTTTTTGGCATTTTCACATATTCTTTATTGGTATATTCAAAACTTTTTTAGAATAATGATTATGTTTTGTTTTCTTTGAAATGTTATTCTTTATACTTTAAGTTTGCCGTTAGCGATGTAGCATGGTTAAGAAAGTCATTCATAACTGTCAAAATAAGAAAAACTGTTAATCCGTTAAAAATAATAGCTAAATTCAATAATAATACGCATATGTTTAAATTTAGAATTAACTAATTAAATTAATTTATTATGTTAAATTATTTCTGTGATGGTTAGTATAATTCTAAATGGTCTTTTTAAAGTTTTAAGTGGATTTTAAGTTTATTAAGAAATACTGTATTTGTTCATATTATTAAAACGTTGATTTTCTGTGCATATATTTTAAAACTAAATAAACTTTGGTATACATATTGTTATTGGTACCCAATTAATCAACAAAATCCTAAACTTTTATTTGCATAGTATGTATAATATATTATTATTTTTATATTATAAAAATAATTTCAGAATTTTTTGAACTGATGTATTGATGTAGCATGTCTAAAAAAATATTTTAAATATATATAAATAATTTATCTAAAACGCAAAGCTTCAGAAAAAATTTGAAAAAATAGTGAATTATAAATTCCAAATGAATGAATCATTTATAAACTTTATGTAAGCATATTAAATAACTATTTAAAAATAAAATAATGATACTATAATAAATTACTTATAATTTATAATAAAATTTAATAATGTATTTACCTATGAGTATGTTATTATCTATATTACCTACTGTATGGTACTTTCCAACAAATACAATTTAACGAGTATAATTAGGCAATAAATATTATGCATCAATTCTTATTTGTTCAAAGTGTTTTTGCACACCGCTACATGTAAGTTATTTAATGCTCAATGGTTAAATTAAAATTCAACATGCGTCTGTTGGGTCTTCCCATTTGGCAAACAGTTAGTGAACAGTTAAATGGATATAATTTACCAGTATTTCTGATTATCATGGACGAATAGCAATTACTATTTACATGACTTTTGAGCAGATAATCGTTTGTACGAATCTGTGTTAGCGGATATACCATATAATTGACCATTGATGCATCTAATTAAATTAGTGATTTGCAGCTGATACAGTACCAAACTATATTTTCAAAGCGTACGTTCTTAATAGTGTATGTTATTTTTAGTTGAAAAATTGTATGTTTTGGGTGCAAACCTAATTGCTGAACATACGTACGTTTTTAAAGTAAGCATTAAATATTATATTAATATATAGGAGCTTGAAATCATCAATTTGATTCAAACATGAATAAAATATACAAAATAACCATCAAAAGTGTTAGGTATATAAATTATTCATATATCATCATTATTTATCGTTATTTTTCTAAGCAAAATCTTATCTATTAATTTTCTGGACGGTTGGTTTTTAAATAGACGAGATTTAAACTGTTTCAAAGTGTGAAGGTTACATAAACGCGGTTCACTGCAATATCATGGACTTTAGTTTTGAACATTTCTTGCATAATATCTTAGATTATTTTACGTGTATCTAAATAACTTTAGCATAATGTAAGCTATATTTACCACCAAAAATATTTAAGTACCTACCACATGTTTATTTTAGATTCCGAGTGGCGTGATAATTATTTTACAATGATGTTTGTTTTACTGTCACCATCTCAAGGTTGAGAGTTGTTTTTGAAAAAAAATCTGATCTATTTTGTAATTCTAGTGAGTCGAAAATAAATAATTCCTCATACTTTTCAAAGTAATCCAGAAAAAAAAAATTATGTAAAAATGGAAATTTTTAAGCAAAACCAGATTTTTACAAATTAAATTTTGTTTTTTTTTTGTAATTTCAAAGATAATAACTGCAAAAATATAGTTAAACATTTTTTCACAAGCGTTTCGCAAGTTAAAATTTTAATTTTAAGACTTATAAGGCTTAAACAATTAATATCATATGCAATTAGTTTATTTTAGTAGATATTAAAAAAAAAAAAAAAATTAGCATACAGCCACCTGCCACATACAGTTTTATGAGCGACTGAATTTCAACTTTCGATAACATTGGGTATTTTTACGTAAAATAATGATTTATCTTCAAACGATTTTATCATTTTATTGTTATTCAAAAAAAATGTTATCGTAGAAAATTAAAACAATTCAATATTAATTAAATCATCGTTTTATTTACACAATTCAATTTTCAAAGTATTTTGACTAATTTTAAGGTATGATTAAACTAGAATAGGGATTAAATAAAATAATTTATTAAGAGCAATATAAATATATAATAGAATACACTCAGTACAATAGGCTGACAAATAGTTTCCTCGAAGAATCGTTTTTAATATGCAATAATTTATCATTGATTTAAAATTGAACACAGCCATGAGTCATGGCAGTTACCTATACTTCTCGATGATGAGTAGCGGCAGATCCAGGATTTGATTTTTGTTGGGGGAGGCAGTGGCGTGCGCAACAGGTAGGCCTGGTAGGCCTGGGCCTACCCTGTTTTCAAATAGTTATTATTAATATATTTTACATCATTAGCTGTACCTATATAAATTAAAATAATTATAATCGGGCCTGTCCTACATTTTGATCCTGGGCATGCCTCTGGGGGGAGGTCATAGCCCAAAATTCAGTGATCATTTTGAGGAGTTATTTCCTTATTCACAGTTATAATAATTGTGAATTTAAACTTTGGTTATAGCTAGTGTTAATGTAATTTTTGACCTGTTTATCATTTGGAACGAAAGTAATCTTCCTAGTCAAATCCACTCTAACTCGTATTTTTATAATAATTATTAGACAACCAATCTACATTTTTTCAGTAATTAATGAATACAAACAGAAGATAATACTTTTAAATGGGTGTTTTTATTTATTAAAGATTATGAATCATGGCTGGTGGGAAAATTACACGACAAGAATAGTAGACCTTTTCAGATAAGCTATAAAATCTGGTTTTGAGAAATAACCCACGATTATGAGATAGAAATATAATTTTGTCACACACTCAATTACTTACCTATATTTACTATTGAATTAATAAAACCTTACATAGGCCAATGTGGGAAGGGGGTGAGGCCCCTCAGCCCCGCTTTAAATCCGCCACTGATAACAAGGTACATTTTTGACACTATCAACTACACAACAATGCGAATTCCTTAATTTTCAAACTTTGAATTACCTATATAAAATTAAACACAATATCATATACACTGGTTATTATTTGAGATGATTTTTGTGAACACACAATTCATAAACATTTTGTTCCACATCGGAAATGATTGTAAAGAGTGCTTTATCTTGCCGATGATTAACGCTATTGAGAATTAATGCGAAACCTTACGATACAGTACTATGAACTAGGACATGCATATTATTATTATTTAAAAAGTTTTCATCAAGAGCCCTTCATCGTTAATTAATTCTATAATCCACGACAATTTAATTTAAAAACTTTTAACCCAGTTATTAATACTTATTGTTTTAGTAGCTATAGATATAATACACATTTTCGAACTACAATAGTAGGTCTATAATAATATATTCACGTTAAAAGTAAAAATGTAATCGGCTTACAAGTTATAAGCTGATAAATATTTTTATAAATCAAAGCATCCATTTTTATTTATTGTATTACTTTGATGATTTATGTTTAAGTTAGATTACATTGTGTTTTAAGGTAAAATGTATACAATGATTATTGAATAGTAATTTTGAAATGTACAGATATTTTGTATTAAACAATTCATAACTTTATCGATTAGTCTTTGGTTGTGGAATAATATAGAATGTATTTTGTGAACTACTGATTGGTCGAAGTTTCTCATTATTTGCAATGATCAAATGGATATAATCCCACGCGAATTCATTATGTTAATTACATTTTCCGATGTCGACAAAACATAGCTATAGACGTATTGTCAATTAAAGTGACCGACTGTCCAGATTTAGGCAGAGTGTATATAACCAACGATTTTCATCAAATGCCCCACTAAATGTCACAGTCGACTGCTGTGATTCCAATAAATGTATCGATTTTCAGTGAATTCCGAAAATATTCATCAGATGTTTGCCGTTAAAAATGTCATACGGCTTTAAAAATTTGACCATGGACGTGAAAATAAAATGTTTGGATCGTGAATTATTGGAGTCTATGTGCACACAGAAATATTATATAGTTCACGATATCGTTAAAACAGTAGTCAATTACCTAAAATGCAGACATTGAAATAATTATGAAGTCATAAACATACATATAATATATATTTCGTATTTTAATTAATTATTTTATTCACCTAGTGGTCGAGTTTAAATTTTCAAATAATTTGGCAAGGCGATAGCATAAATGTTCAGTAATATAACCAGCTTTAAAGCAGATAGCCAAACCAAAATATGTTCAGTTGTACTATAAGTTTTGAACCGTTCGATTTTTTAAACATGATTAATACACTGTCAATTCTTAATCATACATATTTCAACAATCCATTTTTAATAAATTAAAGAACTAAAAGGTGTGAAATAACACGGAATGGCAATTTATATGCACATAAATAATATAGTACGCTTTGTGTTATAACTTTTGGTCTATTGAATAAAAATAATTATAACTAATAACAATAATTATTAAGTAAATTATTTATATGATACAAACAAATAAATAAAATTACCATTACTTAATTGTTTTTATAATTTTCATATTTTTGTGTTTTTTAATTATATAAAAAAGTTAGAGAAGAAGTAAGTAATGAATAGTGAATACCCATCATTATAACATAATTTTTCATACAAATTTGGGATTAGGTACTTAAACGATGATTATTACTTAAACATAATTTGAAATAATAGAGCCACTATGTTTCACTTATTTTGTTCTTTGTTAATTAATTATAAAAATAAATAAATTAACGTCTTGCGAATGTGGTCAAACCTTTTTTTTAAACTTTAATTACCTAAGTTGAATTATTTTATTTCTTATTTATAAAATATTAGTTGTATACTTACTTTAAAAATTATCAACCTACAGTTTTATTTACTTTTTTAGTTGCAGAACCCTATCAAATTTCAATATAGTTGTCTGGTTGAGATTACCGCACTAATGGTATATTATTATGCAGGCACTGCAGTCATATTTGAAAATTGATCAATGCTAATACATCTCTGTATTTGTGTATAATATTTTATGTATTATTATTATTTTTATTATAATGTGTAAGTATTTAATTAAATCAATATAATCTAATAAATTATGATAGTTTTGAAATATTCAATGTTTCTTGTGTGGGAAGATTTTTTATTCCGTGAATGATACCAAATTATTTTTCCTTAAGTATCAAACTTACTTACTGTTCATTTATCATTATAATGTAACAGATTGTAAAAAATAAATTAAGATTAAAATAAAAGTTATGAATTATCTTCACATCACTAGGTATTTTAAAAATGATGACTATATTAAATTATAGATACACTTGTGCTTTTTTGATCATAATCCTCCCTCCTAGTTTCTTGTTACATGATTTACGTTTTTATTTTAATATAACAATTATTGAATCAATACAATATATTTTAAACATTTATTGTACCACCTTCTATTTTAGTGAGGGTAGAGACCAAAAATATATTATTGAATAATATATTCAAATAATTTAGACGGAGGTTACAACTCCGGCCCAGTACTATGTAGGAGTATTAATGTGTTAAATAAATGCTTATAGGTTGTAACTAAAATAAACCATAATCAGAATACATCAATTTATATTTTATGCTATGCAGTTCGCATTATTTACTGATATAAATTATGGATAAAGCACTCCTTGAATGGTTTAAGAATTTTTAAAAGACACGTATTTGACCAAAGATGGTTTCAAATGAATGTTCTACATCAAGGCATCATGTTATCCACATAAATGTTGCGATTTTTGTACACTTACCAGAAAACTTGGCCATTAATTTGTACATAATTTAAAAGTATTTGCGTATGTCAGGTTTTTGAATGGCCCTCAAAGTACTATAAAATAAAATAAGTGGGTTTTTATTAAAAAATTTGAACTTTGTGTGCTAGTGTGCTGTACATTTCTTTATACCCACAAACTTGATTTTAATCTATTTATTAATGGTCAACTATTGACCTTAACTGTAAAATTGTAAAATTGAACATTTTTTGGGGAGATAAAATGTTTGCGTTGGTGTAAGCTCATAAATAATACCCTATTATCCTTTTAATACATAATTAAATACATACACTAATTTATTATGCTTGTATAAAATATTTTTAACGAAATTAAACATTTCTAACCTACTTAAACGATAAGAAAACTACTGGTGTAAATAAAATATTAAACCTATTATTTGTTTTATACTTTAATAACATATATATATATATATATATTTTTGTTCCTAAATGATTAATAAAAAATATTTTAAATATTTTAAATGTATATTGTGTTATACCTAATTGACATTACACTGGACATTTTTTTTTTATTATTTTAGGTTTAAATTTAAACACGTATGTGGTGTGCCTAACTAAAACAGTGGTATTCCTATTGGCTAAGTTTTTTTGACTCTACGAGTCTTGAAAATTATTAAGCAATATATTTTAGATGTCAATTTATTTATGATTTATGTTAGTTAATAATGCAAAATACATAGTGTAAAATGATGTACATTGAGTATAGTTAATTTTAGTTATAAGTTAAAACCTCTAGCTGTCAGCATTAACATTTTAATACTCTTGCATAAATTAACGTTGGTTGCCTATATAGTTGTTTCATGGGAAATCATAGTTTTTTTTTTATATAATATATACGTTAGATTGTGTTAGTTAGATATAATTTAAAAAAAAAAAATTATAACGTCTTGGAAATATTTACCTTCTATAACATGTTATGTACACTATCAATTATATATGTAACTAATTAACTATTAAATATTTAACCTAAAAAAATTGTGTATATTATTTTTAATAAAATAGCATTAAATAAAACTGTAGTTGTTCTATTGAAATTTATAGTTATTAGCAAAATAACTTATTTCCTAACATGTTTTGGTAATGACTGTAAACCGCAGTTTTATTAGAAAACTAGAACTCATGATATTTTAACAATTAAATTTCTATGGGATTTATAGCTTTTGGTATCAAGAGTTGGTTAATTTATTAAAAAAAAAACATCTTAAAATTTCGTCTTTAATTTAATTTTTTCAAGCATTGAACAGCTTAAATAAAACAATCCTCTGCTTCAAATTGCTTCTCAAATAATACATTTTATAATTGCTTTCTTGTTGAATTATAAATACACTATTATCTTAAGTATAAGTAATACGTATGTATAGGTTTTGGGATAAAAATATATCCATGCAATTTATGATTTTTTCATATGTATCTCCTCTATTTATATAAGTTTGATTTAATTTTTTTTAATAACAAACATATTTTGAATAGATTTTAATAAAAATGATTTTATTATATTATTACACTTTGTAATTAATTCTTGAATAACTTGACTGGAAATCGAATTTGGTCATATAAAGTATTACGCTGTGAACATTTTATGGTTTGCTGTTTACACCTAAGCCTTTTTTTATTATTTTTACTATAATCTAGCGATACTGGTTAAAAAGCTGCCATTTATGAGGGTTTTACGTTCCGAATTTTATACTTCTCATCTTTCGCTGTTCTTTATAGAAAAAAGAAAATAAAGCATTTTCTTAACGTTATTTTTATATTATAACATAAAACATAATTTATTTAATAGAAAAACCGTGAGAACGGAGTGCTAAGAACGTCAGAGGGACGTTGCGTATGCGTAGAGATTTTAATAATTTATTACATTTAAAATCAATTATTCTTAAAAATTTTAATTTTATAATTAGATATAATTTAATTTATTAATACTGTCGCTTATTGTACATTCTAAATATTATCATATACAGTGTATATTTATTATCTTAACGTTTACGATTAGGAATTCGTAGTAATATAAACCGTATAGTACTGCTACTCATATTTAATATTGCATAGATAAAAGAATATTAGTAACTACTTTAATTATAATTTAATATTTATTTTTGTACCATAATAAATTAAAATAATAATTCAGTTTTAAAAATCTGGATAGGATAAAGCGACACCGGAAATTGGCACTAGTCTCCCTACATTTGTCCAAGTAAAATATCGCCAAGAATTATATCTTATTATATTCCAATTTATTGCAAATAACGGTCCAAAATTTAAGTGTACGAAAATGTATTTAATTTCGTTTTTACTAAATGCAATAAATTGTATGCATATAAATCACAATGCATTATGTAACTTAAAGAACATTATCAATAACATTAACATTGTACTTACTATTTACTGTAGTAAACCTTTGGCATTTGTTTTTTGTATCATTTTCTAATAAATGATTCATTGATTGTGATGAATATCTGAGAATACATTTTTATTTGTGTGTTTGATTCCATATTTTATTGATTAAATAAACTTTATTTATATAATAAGTGAATACGTCCGGTTTAGTAGGTACACGTTTCTCTTAACTAAAAGTATATTAGCAGATTAAAATAACTGTGATATCTGGGAAAAATAAATTGGAACTAACGATTTCTACCAACTTTCTATCAAAAAGTGATAGATTCGTATTTCTTTTTTGATAGTACGATACATAATATGCTGATAATGATTAAAGTAAATAACAATATATAACTGAACACAAATCATGACTCAACTGACTTCAATTGATTTCAAGTTAGATACACTACAATCATTATAGTCTTTGTACTTAGTGTATTTTGTTTAATGATATATTATAATAAATTTACATAATAGTTTTAAACACTTGATATATTACTACTAAGCAATATTAATTTAATTATTTGTATTAATAGTACGAATATGTATGCATAATTTTGCACTAAACTAAGTGCATAGATTGCAATTGCAATTGCAGCTTTGAATTGGGGGCACAATAAATAATTAAGAATTTTAAACCGATAAAATGATTTAATAACTTGGAAGATCGAAACAGTTTTTGTGTTATCGATTGCTTTTCAATTTATTTAAAAATATTAAATGGAAACTAATGTTTTTGGTTTTTTTAAACATTTTCACTTAGTACGAAGCCGTAGGCATGGCAATATAGTTAGAAGAACACCACCTACGGCTTCTTATTACACAGTAATTCATTTTTTTTGTTTTCAATATATTTTCATCCTCTTTAGACATTTTTTACTTCAAGCTTTGGATTAGTGTCATGCATTTTATATTAATTTAATTTAAAAAACTTATTTCTTGTATTATACATTTTATTAATAAAATCTATGGTTATATTTCGTAGGTATTTAGATAAAATTATCATTTTGATGTAGGCAGTTGATACAACACGATAACTAAACAATTATAAAAAAAAAAAAACTTAAGAAATATTAAATTGAAATTAATCTAATTTATAACGTACTCTCTCAAAATATATTATACATAGATGGATCTTATAGAAGATTAATAAAGTTTATTTTTAGGTATTTCATTTTTAAATCTAATTAGGTACTCCAATAATTTGCATTAGTTATGCAAATGTGTGATAATTCAGAATATATTATGCATAATAATATATTATATATAATATATATACATTCTAATTTCTAAGAATACATGTTGGCGTTCAGCCCGATATTTAAAAGTATCTTTTAATGTCATTATTGATTTTGGCACTTTTGCATTGTACTTTAGAAACTACTTTTGATTATTAAAATTAATTTTTCATCGTTTTAAAGGTTTTATTCTTTACAAAATTATTCAATTCAAATTCTGATTCACACTAATAAAATCAAATTAACGGAATAACAAATATTTCTGTTTTTTCAAAAAAAATGTTTTGTTGTTTTGTAAAATTGTATATAATAGATTTAAGTTACATATTTTGTAAACTTAAAAAACATAACCATGTAAATTTAAATAAACTTAAGTAGAGTACTGTGAAATGTTTTTTTAAGAATTACATAAACAATTTCTAGATATTATGTAAATCAAAATGTTTAAAATTAATCTCGATCTGTATAAAAACACGAAATTATTGAAATAAAATTATTTTACTAGATTTTAGGTTACTAAGGTTAGGTTAATTTACCTAACCAAACCTAGCGCTAGGTACCTATGCGTATTTTATAATCTATATATTTGTGACTGATAATTATTTGATTTAACTAATCTGTAGAGCTCAATTCGGTATTAATATATATATATATCTGCTACAGAGTTCATTGTTGTATATTTGTAAATGCATTTTTTAGTTGCTAATTTTTGACACGATTTATGTGAAAATTTACATACAATAAAATTTTATTCGTTGGGTTAAAAAGCTTGAAAATTTAATATATTTTTACAATAGTAGTTAAAAAATATTAAAAATACTTTGCCACAATTTTTTTTTATAAGCATTTTAAGTTCGATTTTTGGCAACATTTATCAAATTTATTTAATTTATTTAAATTTAAAAATATTTTTGTAGTTAAAAATTGATAACATTTTCAACTTTTATAGCTACGGATTGAAAATTTAAAACAAGGTTCCACGTAAGTAGGATTCTAAAAAATCTCAAAAACATAAACACACAGTTTTTTTATAACTATTTTATGTACAAGCTTGTACAAAATTAAATATTAAATAACTCAGAATAATGATTTGTTATTTTGTTGTAATTTTATGATATTAATTCAACTTACCGGCTACCGTATAAATAATATGAAATATAACAATTTAAAAATATAAAATAAAATATCTACACTGACACACACTCGTTTTTCGTACACAATGATATGATATCATTGAATTCAAATTTAATACCATCCAGTATACATTGACCCACACTCTTAATCTACTGTACAGCAGAACGATATCTACTTACCCGCCCTTTTAAAATTTTTTTGTAGATGAATTTATTTTTGAGCACATCTGTACGTCCGTAACGTTAGAACCAACTTCACTTAGGGGTTGTGGTTTTATGGTATAATAAAAATTTTAGTCAACTGTTTAAAGTGACCCGTGCCCAGAAATGCATTACTGAGTTATCGTGTATTGAGTTTTTAAAATAAACAAATTCTGATTATTAATAAGATATTCCATCACGCCGGTATAAATGTAAAATCAGTTGGGAACAGAGAAACAATCTGCAGCACTAAATGTTTTTTTTGTGTAAAACACGAATATATCAATTATAATTATCCTTTGTAATTTATTATGCCTAGATACTGTATGAACATATTTTCAAACAATATATAAAATATTGATAATGCTTGAATTATATAATATACAAAAATATTAATAAACAGTCTAGAACTCAAAGACATTATTCACGAAATGGTGATATTTATTAATCAATAATTATAATCGCCGTGTATAATAAGAAAATGTTATATTCAACAATAAATTATAATCTAATAGGCTAATGTATCTTTTAAATTACTTTATAATAATAACCTTATATAAATATGGACTTTTTGGAAGAGTAAATATGTCAAACTTAAAGCTTCATTTAGAACTTTGTACCTCATATTATCGGTATAAACTTTTGTTCACGTTTTTGTTCTTTTTTATCGTCCTTCATTAAATAATCTACCAATCGACTTTCAATTTAAAATTGAATTTTACATTTTACTCTCTTCTCCACAAGGCATATCAACTATATAATGACGATCACGTTTTACCAGCTCGAGAAAAAGGTAAAAAAAATACTTTTTTACATCTGTATCCAACATAATCGATTAAAAATTTACATGAAATGTACTAAATACATTACTCTGTGATAATGCATGTGGTCTTTTTAACTTATAATACATGTATAATAGTACATATACAATATACATATTATGAGTAAATTAGTTTTGGATAAATAAATAATAGTTTTCTATTTAAAGAATGTGCGTTAAAACTACGATTTTGAAACTTACATATTTTGATGAATTTAATTTGTATGGTATTATTATTATTTGATTTAAATACTTATCAAATATACAGTTTAGTTTTGTTATTCCTGCAATGTGTTACTAGGTATGTCATTTTTTGATATAATATTTGCTTGTACGTGTTTATAATTGATACGTATAATTTAATTCATTTTTTTGGTCAGTTAATGTTTGTTTTACAAAAATGTGCAGGTCTAAAAATGATTAGTTAGAAATTTACAGTATACATTTAGTATATTCAACTGAATTCTAATAATTAAAAACTATTTTTCTATATATATGAGTTGTATTAAAAATCAAAAAGTTGTTGGTTTTAAATACTTGGAAACATAAAGCGTTAAAACAATTATGTATGAGGTATAAAGAAATATTTCTTTAATTATAATAATTAATTTGATCACTTTTCATTATTTTATTATTATATTTGTAGACTGCAATTCAAAGAATATTTCTCATTTTATAACCTCATATTATATCAAAATTTAACAGTAAAATGTAAATTTTTTTTTTATATCATTTTAAATTGCAAGAAAAAAGCATTTATCTAATGGACAATACACTTTTAAACAGGTATTTCAGAATTGAAGTAAGGTGAAAAAACCTAGCTTAAAAGAATAAACAAGTTGCACGACTTATTCTAAGATTTTTATTATAAATCCAATTTATATTCAGTATAAAATGAGAAATTTACGTAGGTAGGCTAGTATAGGTATACTATTCTTAATTTTTCTGGTTTGCTATATACCTATTATATTTATATATTGAAAAAAAAAATTATAGTTTAAAAGTTATACTTAATTAAAGTATTTATAATATAAGTCATAATATAAATTAACATATAATTTAATTACTTCCCTAATTATTTTAAAGTAACATTTAAAATCATTATCATATTACGTAATTTGTATTTTAAGTTACATAATATTTTTAATTATTTCAATGAGTTGGAAAAATGTATTTCTTCATTTTCCGTGTCAGCAAACGTGATATACACGTGATGTCAAACCACGGTCGACCAGTATACGCTGACAACTATGAAACGTTGATAATTAAAAAAAAAAATTTGAATGAGATGACATTGCTTTACTATAAATTAAGCTTAATGATATTGACCGTGAATAGGATAAAGGCTCAGTAAAACTTTAACGGTTATAGCTTCGAGGACTTTATAAATATTTTTAAATTACTCTCGTTGGTGACCAGTGACTAAATCCATTCAAACCGCGGACTCAGGGTTAAACGACGCTCGTTTATTAGAGGAAAGTCTGAATCCCTGGTAATGATGAGTACTGATAGTCCGACATTTATTTTGATACAAACCCTTGATTGTGACCGTCGAATAGAATATATTAATCAACCGAAACATAAACTTTTATTTTTCATTTTTATAGACTTTCTCAGAGGTGAATTTACAAACATTGTAAAGTCTAGGCCCATATCTTGACCATATAAAAATATAATAATATGAGTTTGAATTTGTATGAGTGTATTACTGTTGAGCATAACCTATTTGAAAAAAATCCTTAATGTGCTTCAGCAGGTTTCCCGTTTTTCCTCTCATAGTAGCACATGTCTCCCGTTTTCTTAATGCGTTTTCTTTGAATTTAATGTATAATCATTTTGGATCGTTAACTATCTTGGAACACACAAGTCATTTTAAAGCCCAGCGAGGTTATTAAATACTAGGTGATGATATACCCTATTTTTAAATTAAGCTGAGTATAATATTCCTGAAAGTCAAACGTTAAGTCTCAAATAATTTATTTGTGCTACAATCAATACCTATTCAAACACATCAAAATATCTAAAATTACCGTAAAATATAAAATACTAATGCATTCTACTCACTTAGTTTTAAGCACTGTACTTTTTTTTCCTGTTTTCTCCAATAACCGTTACTGCCTGGGATGTTATTTTAGTAAAAAAAAATAATACTTTATTTGTTTTATCATAGAATTTTAATAATTTAATAAAACATTTAGTTTTAATTTATAATGTTGAAAATGCAGTTGACGATGAAGTTTGTAAGACTATTAAAAAATATATTTATATATTATATACTATACTATTAAGTTATGTGGTAGATTTAGGCAGATATCATAATATTATGGATCACTGATTTATACTTCCAATGTGGGTTGCACTTTGAAGATTATGATTTTAAATCAAGTAATAATTATATATTATGTATTGTTATAAAATTAAAAAAATAATAATAATCTATTTAAAGATTTCAGCGTGTATCAATATACTGTATAGTGGAGTATTTTTACATTGTGGTTTTTGATTTGAACAAACAATTATTAAATTACTGCATTCGTATAAAACGATTCTAAGCGCGATACTATATGGCTAACCCAAAATGCCCCAGGTTTAAATTCAAAACTATTGATAGTTTGTTCACTGTGTGGTTGTTATCTTGGATATTCCCTTAAAACCTCTGAATAATTTGGAAAATTACTTTAGTATAAATTGTGTAATTTGTTAGCTTCCAACCTATATAGACATGTTTCATGCCACAAAATCGTATTTTGGAAGAAAAGAAAAGAACAACCTACATAACTGTGAACCAGTATAAGTATAATAGCCTTCTCACTCCGATATAATATATAAAATACTAAGGAAATGTAATTATGACAAAAGTATAAGAAACTTACTGTAGAAAGCGTCAACTCACCACAGAACAATTTATGTTTAATGCATCGATGAGTAGCAAATTGTTTTAATTAAAACCATTGAAATACATAATTAAAATTAAAGTCCAATGATATTATTAAAAATATATAACTATATATATATTATGTTACCAATTTCGAATAATAATAACCTTCATTAATTTTTACTAATTAGAATAAAAAATATAAAAGCACAAAAACTGAAGCTACATAAAATGGAATATTATTACAAAGTACGTGTTTAAAGAAAAAATGTCAAAAATATAATTAGCCTCAAAGTAGCCTTTCTAGCTCGTCACGCTTCGCTAGATTTTTGAAAAACTTTTATTCTTAATATTTAGGTTTAACCCTTTTTGTAATAGCGAATAAAGAAAAGGTTGAGAAAATATAAATATTATCATCAGGTCTAACTATGTTTAAAATTAAATAAGGTCGTATTTTCGATGATATCTTATTTATTTTAATTAAGACAAGACCCTCCGTAAAATAATAATAAACAAAAAAAAAATCATATCCGTCAAAAAATGGTGATGCTCATTAAGGTTCGTTCATTTCTATTTATAGTTATCTTGCAAATTAATTAAAGCCAACATCAAAATAAAAACATAAAACAACTATTAAAAAGTATGCGAGCATTGAATGTGCCATTTGAATTGTTGTATTTAAATTTTAAAACAATTATCATCCTATATTGCTTTCAACGATTTTACGTTTAAATTTACTTACTAAATAAAGTTCGAAACCTCGTTAAAAACCAGTTTTTACCATTTTTGTTTTCCATACTATAGATTTGCGATAAGTTAAATTACATTTACAAGTTGAGAGTAAAATTCCGTTTCTCGAGATTATTTCAATTAATTTATGTAGGTGAAAAGGTATAATTTATTTTTTAAATATTCGTACATTATACGTGACTTAATTGTGAGTCAGTATTCTAAAAAGTGAAAAATAATTTATATTATTATTCTTGTCCGTGTTAGCAGAAAAATAAAAATAAATTTTAATTGCAAAGGTCTCTATAATATAATATCATAGAATGTATTACGCACAGAATAACTAGCCTATTGCAATATCTGTTTGTCGTGGCTTTCGTTGCCATAGTCACCCATAATATTAATTGATGTTATGCTAAAACTAAGATATACGATTATGTATATAATAGGAATTTACTATGCTCACCGACACCCCTCCCTATCACCTAAACTGTAAAACCACCTTAGGATTTTTTTCTAAAACAGTTCTTGTATTAATTTAACACTCACAATAACTGTATTTTTATTATTTTTTTGGTCAAAGCATTGGATAATACTTTTAACGTATATATATTGTACTCTATATTTGTCTTAATTTTCTGACTTAAACCCCAATAGATATATTGTCTGCATTGTTTTATTGACATGCCTATATCAGAGGCGGTGCTTTTCCTTAAGTATTATGTCTCTCATAAAATAAATTTAATTAGAGTTAATTAACGCGAAATGATTGTTATTATTTATTTACTAAAGTACGATTTGTGTTATATCCTTACTGTATAATATTGCTCATAAACTAAAAAATATTTATTTAAATGCCTTTTTGCAATGTCAACATAAAGTAATAATGAAATAAAATATTTTCATTAGATAATATAATACAAAAGGGAAGTTGAATACAAAATATACTTGCCTGTATTATACAACATATAAAAACTTAATTAATATAACTATTTTAAAATTTGTATGTATAAGAATTTTATTTTATCAAAACAAATTATGAATTTGTTGAATATTATGATACAAGAGAGTAGTTCAGTAATAAATCGAATACTATATTTAAAATATAACCTAAAATATTACTAGTATATTATTAAGAATATTTTATGTTTAAAATGTTTATAATTTAAAATCAATATTCGTATACAGTTTGTTTTGTTGTTAGTTTGTTTGATTAGTCGGACGAAAATACACTTTTGAATGTTTGTATATTATCATAAAGGGAAAAAAGAGGAAGTATAGTTACCTATACATTTTTTGTATGGATACTAAGAGTATTAGGAATTAGGACGAATAGTGTGTAAGTTTACAAAAATGTGTAAGTATATTGACTGAACACAGATATAATATGTAGACACAAGCTGTATTTTTTTGATTTATAACCACTGGAATCGTTATGGCCAAATAGTAGGTAAAGTATACTCTATATTATAATAGTACTGAGTACTCTTTTATAATATTATAATACGCATACGCTTCTTATCTAGGCGCAATAGTCTGCTTGCCACGCCGTCCGGTTTTCCATCCGTCAAACGTATACAATCCACACCGATCCCGTATGGCCATGGACGTTGATTTTTCAAAACGTTATTCATACGCTAAAATATCTCCAAACCGAAATAGATATAACTATATTCTCTCTGAGAAACGTGTTTGACAATACACATAACACACCACGCAATACGAATGCATACACAATATACGTACATGGATAAATACATACATACATACATACATATATTATGATCTTGAAGTAGACCAAAAGGTTATAAAAAGGAAAAAACTAAATTAACAAAACCAACCTAGGAATTGGTGTGTTTTTTATAGCAAAATATTTTTTTATTTTAGGCTCGATGCCTTTCATTACCGCAAAACACGTAAACTTTTTGTTAAAAAATTGCCCTTTTATACGGTGCCTTTCGTTGTTCCGACTTGTTAGAGACTTTTTCAAAAACTACTGGAAACGATATTTTCGGAGTGTGTTGAATTTCCGATCCAGAGACGCTGCGCACAAAACTTTTGGAGTACTCCTACCACGCTTAAAGTGTAAACCAAAAAATAGCGCGTCATTATAAATCCATTAGCTCCTACTTGTTCTACACCAAAACTTTTTATAGATAACCAGCTGCAGTACACCATAATATCAGTAAATACGATACGGAACGATGTTGTTAGAGAAATCAAAAACGAATAATGCAGGACTATAATACGACATCGCAACGCCATTGTGTATATTATATTACACCTCTTCCGGTCTTAACTTACTAAAAACATAGTACACGTTACAGAAATACAAACATGTATATAAATCACGAAAACCCGTCCAATGTAGTAGCGCTGAATCGCGGAACAAAACAAACATATTCCTACACAGAACACGCAAAAGCGAAACGTGCTAACCTAACCAGTGGATGCATTGAAACAACGACAAACCCGATAATGAAGATATTGTGACGGTTTGAGACCTCCGCAAGAGCTCTCAGATCGAGGAATGTGAGGTCGCGCCTGCGTAGTGAGCGCTTAGTATTTCGTACTCAGAAGAGTTGGTGAGTCCGGCCATGAATTAAATAACAATTTAATGGACGTGCAACGACAATGGAATTATTTATCGCTCATTAATATGAATTTTGGGTTTGATTCACTACGGAGACGTATTTTGGCAGGAGGAGGTTGGAAATAAGCATCTACTCGTCTCCTGTCAACGTGCGTCACTATATAATGACTAAGCGTCAAATCCAAATATTATAATAATGATTAATAGATAATTGCATTGGCGTCGCCTATCTACAGTGATGTTGAATCGATGATGGGACATACGTGCCAGGGATGTCATCACTGGCCGTACACTTTACGCCGTTGCAGTAAAGAACAATACGTTCATGTAGTGAAGTCTACCCGAATAACTGCAGCGCGAATTATCCAAGTCCATACCTACACGCACGTGTACCGAAATTGCCTATATAACACGCCGGCCAACGAGAATAAATAACATTTACATAGTTTTTTTTACATTTAATTGAAAAAAAAACCAATACGATTTTAAAATCAAAATACCTATTATTTCATTTAGGTAACTATTAAGAGTACAATAATCACGACCACGGCAGTGTCGTGGCCAAGTGGATGTTTTGGGGATTAAGACGCACTGTGTAGGGGCTTCCCATAGACTGTATCATTTTAAACGACATAATATAATATATAATATAATGTATTATATATAGGTAGGTAGCAAATTTCTGCAAAATATGATGTCATATATGGATATGGTTCTATTTAGTATTTGATTTTATTCATATGAAGACTGATGACTACAATCATGAATAGCGTGTGTATAGCCACGGCCCCACCCCCTCCGCCACCATGTTATATTTAAATATAAAATTAAAACACTCCCATACAAAAAGAAAAAAAACCTGACAAATGTCTGGATCAAGGTGTATGGACTTTAGGATAACTGAAATTTATTTTGAAGAAACTCATACACTATATGTCTATAAGGCAGTGTCGCAAAAATTGCATCAACTTCAAACTGCACGTTTCAACAAGTTTGGTGGATCGATGTACGTTATCCATTGTGTCCATTGAGAACCAAGATTTTGATTCAGTGTTAACAGGCGTGAGACAAACCGTGTAATAAGCTAGCATGAAGGCATAATAATAATAATAATAATAATAATAGTTAAAACTTTACGGTTGTTGAGAAATTACCAAATTGAAATGTTTTTTGCATGAAAACTTTTCACGTTGTTGAATGCGATCCGGATGTACAAAATATTTTGCTCGGCTGGTGTATATGCACGGCGTGAAGCTCGTCTCATCGCGGCTACGAAGTTTTGGTTCTAAAATATTTGCTACCTTTCATTAACGTAAATATTTTATCCGTATTGATTTTGACTTAGAAAGCTAGAAAGCCCAGTGGAGGGGGGGGGGGGAATTGGGCCACCCCCCCCCGGGAATTTTTAACTGTATGCACTTTAATATCAATATCCACTATAACTTATATATTAAATTATAAGTGTAATTTTTATCTTGCCCCGTGTGATATTTTATCCTGCGGAGGCGCTTAAGAGAAAGTCCATCGCTAAACCACAAAAATGCATTATTTTCAAGCTATTTTTGCGTGGATTGTTTACATAAAATCTTAATATACTCTATTCTACGCTGGTCACAAAAGTGTTTTAAATTTACATAGTGACTTATTTATTTGTGTAAATATTTATAAAGTATTATAATATAGTTAGGTATGTAATATGTTATGCAACATAAAAACCAATAGCCATCACTCAATTCTCCGGACTCTGATTTTTAGTCTGCAGATATAATGATATAATATGTGTAATAATAAGTATATATTTTATGTAATATAAATGTCAACTTATTTTCTTTTCTCGTTCAATAGCCGAGCTCATATTAAAGTTTTTTTGACACAAAGTTTAAAAATGAGTCAAAACAACAACGAGGTTTTATATTTATTTTCTTATTTTTCTCGTTGTATTTAAACATCCAAAAACCCTAAAACTACTCATTTACTGTTGGACACCGAGAGATTCACTGAAAAAATAATTTTGTTCAATCTACTGTCTTAAACGAATTTTGTTTGTATTAATATTATTATTTTTTTTCTCAACATTTTCTGTGTCATGATTCTATTGAATTTTAGATTCTGAGCGGAGCGATGAATGTATTGATTTTACAATAATGTATGTTTTTTTATTTTATTTTTTTTGTTTTTGTGTATACGATAAGTAGTCGAAATTATACTTCGATTTTCTTCAACAGTATCTTTTTCGGAAAGTGAATCTAGTTGATGCATTTAAGAGATCATTTTTTAAAATTCCCGATAGTTTTTAAAAGCGCAGGGAAAAACAAAAGAAAAATTAAGGAAAAACGGGAATCTTTACGCAAAATCAGATTTTGATAAAATCAATTTTGGATTTTACTGTAACTCTAAAACAAATGACCGTATATTCATGAAATTTTCACTGGTTATTAAATATATTAGTATTTTCTATACACGATAAAATTGTTTACGGATATATTCAGTTTCCAATATTTTTAGTTTTATTTTCTAGGAATGTCAATTAAATTTTATTTGTTGGGTAAAAAAGCTGGAAAATTGAATAGAAGGATCTTAGTATATTGTTACAATGATTTTTGAAAAATATTAAACATCCGTCGTTACAATTTTTTTTTATAAGCATTTAAAGTTTAAATTTTAGCAAAATACGTAAAAATCACGAAAATTTGCAATTTATTTTGAGTTGGAAATTCATAAAAATTTTTCTTTTTAAATCTAAGAATAGAAAATATTATACTAAATTCATCATAAAAATTTTCTACTTTTAACAAAGCAAAAAATGGCTACAAGAAAGTCAAATTAAATTTTTATGAACGTTTGAAATTCACATGTTTAGAACATTGGAAATTCACTCAATTTCTCATGTAGGTAGCGATTTTTTATTTTGATGTAATTTAAAAACGAAAAACTGTAAATACTTAAAATTTATATCATATGTTTATTTTAACAGTTTCTATACTTGATAAAATTTTCAAAATATTTTGACTCGTTTTAAGCTATTATTACGGCCAAATTCTTTTTACAGTTATTTTAGTTTTTATTCTATAAATGTCAATACAATTTTATTCGTTGGGTCAAATAGCTTGAAAATGTAATACAAGGCTCTTATATATTGCTATAATAGTAGTTTAAAAATATTAAAAATACAAAGGTACAATTGTTTTTTAAAAGCATTTTTTTTTCATAAATTGTTGACAATATTTATCAAATTTTAAAATGATTTCGTAGTTATAAAATTGATATATTTTTCAATTTTTATAGCTAAGAACTGAAAATTTAAAACAAGGTTCCACGTAAGTAGGTTATTCTGTAACTAAAAAATCTCAAAAACATAAACACACAGTTTTTTTTTTAGAGTTATTTTATGATCAAATTTGAACGAAATTACATATTAAATAACCAAGAATAACGATTTTAGTTATTTTGTAGTTATTTTATACCTTATATTAATTCAAATTACTGGCTACCATAGTAATAATAAGAAATAACAATATAAATATATTGTAAAATATCCACACTGACAAACCATCCAGCTCAGAATCGTTTTTCGTATATAATATATATATATAATATATAATATATATTATAATATATACTACGCAGCACAGCGACATCCACTAACCCGTCCTTTTTTTATTTTTATAATTTATGTTTAATTAATTATGTTATTCATTTCCGTTGTTTCTAATCCGTAAATATATTATATTGCACAAATATTGAACTGTGTATAACAGTAAGTATAATACTCGTCATTGAACTCACTATATTGGTATTAATGTATTTTTATAAGCAATTGCAGTATAGCTTTATGAATTAATAATAAATTTACAATGGTTACTTCAGAAATGTAATCGTATTCTGTTATATTACCATTATGTATCGAAATTTGTTTATTTATAATATCAATCATTTTTTGAAAACCCACTTGAGAATCATTTAAACCACGTTGTAAATTACATATCTGTTATTCGTTGAAATTCATACTTATCAATATAAATATAGATTTAATATGAAATTATAATATATTATATTATGATTGTTTGAATTTAGACCACTCTGGTAATGTATTTGTAATTTAGAATAACTTATCCTATGCTTGTTTTTAAGTTTCTTTTTTTATTAAATAACAGTTTTTTTTTAAACATTTAAATCTAATAACAGATATTATGTAGGTCTAATATTATTTTAATTATATGATTTTTTTTTAAACTCAAACTTAATATAATATAATATAATTTTTGGTTGTTTTTTTGATGCAATACAAAAACAGTTCATCTGATACCAAAACAGTATTATTATTATTATTTTAAGCTATTTTCATTACATTCACGTTATTGTTTACGTGACTGTAGAGTTCGTATCTGCACTATACTATTTACCAGGGTTAAGTATTTAAAAGTTGTTCTGATACAATTGAATTGACTATAGGTTCTTGTTTTCTATGTTAAGCGTGCATTAAATTACATTTTTTGTTATATAGACGTATTTATATAATTTGAAACTGAACAGAAATATATATATATTATATATATATTATATAATATAATAGTATTTTATATAAAATAATATTTATTTATTTTTTAAATTTAACTGTTGACCAAACTGTTGTAATATACCTATTACATGTAAGTATTTTAAATATACATACACACAACTATTGCAAAGGATAAGACATTTAACTTAATGTTCTTATTGTTGTTGTTGTTTTGAAGAAACTGTGTTTATTTTCACAAAATAAAACTTGCAATTATTTATATCTTATAATATATGTAAATTATTAAAAATCAAATTTTACAATCTTGTTCTATGTGAAAATTCGCAAGTGTGTGAGGTTTTTTTTAGTGAATAAAAGTTTCATAAAACAAAAAACAAACTTTTTGTACTGTATTGTAAAGTATGGTTTAAATTATAAATTATTATTATTATTATTGTAATTACCATCACTGTTACCTATTAATATTTGTGTAGGTACTGTTGTTAGTTGTTACAATAAATACAATTAATTTAGGAATATTTTACCTTGATTCAAATTATGTAAATAGCGTTTTGTTTCTGAAATACATGTACCTATACATTCTATACAATATATGAACAGCTTAAAGGATTTCAAATTAATTTACGAAATCTGTCACCTTCTAATTTATATATCAGCTATGTCACTATGCTCAAATCCTCGTGTTTTAATTCGAGATTTAGAGTTTGATTGATATGTATGTATTTGTCAATTAGCGTCAAAATGAAATTAGCTTTTCGACATTAATTTAAAACAAGTTCAAATGAATATGTAAGAAAATTTTACAAAATATTAGAATAATTTATATACATTTCCTTTCCAATAGAAAGAAATTAACGTACACCGTGACGATCTTTCGTGCATTTCATCGTCCAATCAAAACGCGATTTGCATTTATATAATTTATACCTATGTAATATAATAATAGTATATGATATGATATATTTCTTTTAAAAAAATTATTTCACCTTCTCAGCTGCTCGTCAGTATACATTTCTGACAGACATTCTAGGTATTCGCTTACATCTAAAGTATCAAATCTTGTCCCTTAGGTATACGTTTTTTTTTGTTGTTGGTAATATCTTCGCCGTATGTATTCACCATTAATAATAATTTGTTCGATTCAACAGACATTTTATATAATAAATGTGTCATGTCAAATGGTGGACTCGTATCAAAAAAAAAAAATTATTTTTACCAACGGGATTAGTTTTTCGAAAAAATGGTATAATAATATAATCGAAACACGAATGATACATATATATACCTAATAGCAAATAAATGGGCGTCGGTGGTCTAGAGTTAGAAATACTTATTTTTACTTGGCGTTGAGTATAAATAAAAATATCAACGACAAATTTTCGTTCGATTAAATGTATACGTGCACCTAACTATAGTTTTTTTGTTTTGTTCTTTCAGAAAAACCTTTATATTATAAAGTGTGCAATGGACGTCACCATAATTCGTCCAAACAATTAATTAATCTACGTCCGATATAAATCTTCTCGGGTGACTAATTTTGGACTGCGCTGCTAAAATATATATTAACTTCCGTAATTTATACAATCGACGCAATACACACACACACACACACACACACACAAAAACATACATCAAACTGCTGTAGAGTTATGGCGCAAAATTTGAAGTTATGTAGTATATATTTTAGGTAGGTATACACGCGCACATTCAACGTCAAAATGTCTAGCTATGGTTTATGATGTCAAAAATTAATAACTAAGTTGATAAAAACAAATACTTAAAACTTATTACCGTAAATAACGATTATTGTCAGCAATATATTATTTTCGCACATAAAAAATTAAATAGCGTATAACATAATATAATGTATTTTATTATATTTATATGTATGTATGTATGTGTGTGTGCGTGTTTCTTATACTTTTGCGAATGATGCTACGAAAACTCCATTACTTACGAATAAAAAAAAATGCAGTATACTATGTTATTACTTATTATATCGCAGTAACTGCAGTTAATTTATTTGAAAGAGTAAATACTGGGTATATTATACAATTTTACTAGATACCTTTACAAATTTAATAAATCATTTAGGCATGTTACAACTTGTTATAATGCATAGCTTTTTAATTCGATTATGGAAGCAAACAATTATAATAACCCCTAAAACGGCTAATGGCCTTAGTCACCGGGCATAAGATCAATTAAAAAAAAAGAAAATTATTATTATTGTACGTGCTTAATATTGAGATGAAAGTGATTATATTTATCTGATTTTGTTTTCATTGCGGTAGTTACTTGATTTGTGTACTTTTAGTTATTTAATCTTATCACTTACAAATATTTTAAAAATAAAATGGTACAATTAATACATACTAGGTACTTTAAAATAATTAACTTAAACAATTTTGCTTTATGTATATTATACCGATGATGGTATAATTAAAATAACAATTCCTCCATAAACTACTAACTTACTGACTAAAGATTTATTGTTGACATTTTAACGATCGTTAATTTAACATAATATATTTAAAAATATTTAGTTTTAGAATCTAATGAACATTTAAAACGTTTCAGTGTTTCAGCGTTTAAACGAACAAAACAGGCATTTCTTGGAATCATCTGCACCGGAAATTGATGCAGTTAAGATTATTTATGTTTCATTTTATTCATTTTATCTGACTGCAATTTTCTAGAAAACCGTAAGTCAAAAATTTTCTTGTATAATCATTTTTTAATTAAATAATCCGTGTATACAATATGATGTAGTTCGCAACGAGCCGTTAATTTAGGTTATATCTTACTGTAGTTATAACTATCTATTGATAGTTTAAATTTTAATTACAAAATTTTTAATAAGAATAATACACGAAGCCGATCAACAGGTCCTCGTGTTTTTTTAAGCGATATAATGAATAATAATTGCCTGTATAATAGAAAAGCTATTTACAATTGTACAAGAAGTTGTTCATACAATTTTATCTTAACGTCATTATTCTGATGTATGATTATTGATTACGCATTTACGCACGAATGCGGCATTTGTGTGATCATATATTATCATACCTAGACAGCATGTAAAACTGTATTTATAGTAGTTCTGTTCAATGCATCAAAACGGGTGTCGAAAATATAAACATTGTGATATATTGTTATGCAACAATAAACAATATAATATTTAATATCGCATCAATAATATCCCAATAAAATCGCCGTCGCTTCCATTACCGTATAGGAATCCGCATATTATGGTACGGACGACGCTGTTGTTTGATTGCCGTCAAAATTACACAGTAATCGTTTCATCGTTTCCATTGTTTTGGTGGATTATAATATAATACATATATATATATCAAAATAGTCGAACGTTAAAAAAACTATTTTACGGTACCGATACAAAAGGTCGTGCAACATTAAACGGACCCTCCCTATTCGGACGAGTGGTATACACTTTAGACACGATCGCCGGTGTTTTCGACACTGGCACGTATACATTATACAGCTGCGGCATACTGTGTACAGATTTTAGCACTAAATGATCACCTAGGTGCGTCGGAAAAATGAAAAACAAAAATAAACTTACAAAGTACAGTCTAAGGGATGGACGTACGCACAAGGAGACTGCAGGGGGCGTTGGTCATCCGTCTCGATTCGCTCACCTAAGCGTAAACCACCAACTGTGTAATACCTATATATACATTATTATCTCACGTTTTAGAGCAACGATAAATTAACGCATTTAGAAAAGGAACTTTTGTATACAATGGGGTTTTAAAATATCATGTCCTCACGAAGAAAAAAAATACAGTCGAAGATTTTCAAAAAAAAAAAAAAAAGTAAAAACAATTACTATTGCACAGTACTAACACAACGAGTGCATAACTCTATTGCAGTACCTAATACAGTATTATAGAGTTTCAATATTGTATTTCTTGCCGATTGATAAAACCATTAACCGTGTTTAGATGAATCTCAAAACTATTCCGTCACTTGAATATACCATGGAATAAATTCATATTTTTTTATATAGGGAATAGTTGAATAACTTTCCTTTGATTGAAGACTAGTCTTCAAGTCGATTATATCCAGTATGTAACGAGTGGTGTTATGTTTTCACTTAACATTGTGTCATTATTTATTTTGGATTAATCGCGAGGATTATAACATGTACACCACTTTTATACTACAACACAATCACGGGTAATGGGTTTGGCCAGAGAGTTTGAAAAAGTTCTAAAAATGATCATTATTTATGTATGACACTTTTGTATGTTTGGTTGGGCTATAAATTGTCAGTGATCCCCCCCCCTCCTATTCTTGACCGAACAACAATAATAATTATAAGCCGTTGCTCTGAAATACAGATTTTTGTTTTAAATATCATACTATAATAGTCTCAGTGGAGACATTGTTCAATGTTTTCAAACCTATATAATCAGAGTTACACTAAAGACTAAACGCCTTATATACAAAAATGTATCTTAATAACGTCGGTATGATTAGGAAAATGAGTTAACTTTGTTGTAATTTGGACGTCACAAAAAAAATTAACAAATCACAAATTCTGACTTTTGAAAATGTTTTAAGAAATATATATCAATCATAATTATCCTTTAAATAAAAAGCGTGTGCTTCTTTCATTTTTAAATGTATTGATTATTATCATAATTTCTACGTTTAAGTTCTTGGCAATTGTTTTTACGAAGTATAGGGAAATTCCCAAATCGACCAGTCTATATATTATATAATAATATAATTTAAAGCGTTTTTATCACCATCTGTGGCCAATTGGCTATTTAAAATCTATAAAATGAATTTGAATATTTAGAAAAGCGTCATCGCTTTCCGTCACGGTGACCCTCGACCGTTATCATCGTGTCCTTTTTCTGCCAAAGGTTTTATTCCAATTTCCGTCAGCAAAAATTAATATATTTTTTGAGAACCTCTTAAATCGGTCAAATTGTAATATTTACGATACCTCACCTCGCCTTAGATATCATAATTCCAATTCATTTAATTTTACCAGTGTATTTCCCAATGCTTATATTTGATAAAATATATATAATAAGTATTACAGTATAACATAGATATTAAAATGCTGTAAAAAGTAAATCAACCAAAGTTTTTTTTAATCAAAACATTCTTGTACCTATTTATAAAGATTGGTATAAGCAGTAACCTATGGAGTATAAATACTATGCAGCATACTTGCTCACTTGCATTTTAAATATGATTTTTGAATAAATATTGTGAATACACTTCAACGCGACCATGCAATTTTTAGATGGATACTAGCAGCATACGTTGGGAAATACACTGGTAAAATTATATTATTATATTACTTGATATGATATCGATGTGAAGTGAGGTAAGGCACGTATATATCGTATTCATTACAAACGAATGAATTTAAATTCAGGGGTTTTCAATAAACATCTATATTTATTAATCTGTTTTGGCGGAAATTGGACTAACCTAACCTTTGGCGTAAACAGACACGGTAATTACAGGTGAGGTTTCCTTTGGTGAAAAACGGAAACACCTCCCCCTCTACAGAGCGCCCTTCATTATTTCCGGAAACGCGTTGTTTACGCATTAGAGGAAAACGAACAAACAAAAAACCCACATTACTAAATCCGTGTAAATAGTTTCTACTCTGGACATCGGTCCGCAATCTTTTAAATTCAATGAAAAAAAAAAGTATCGGCGCGCCAACGGGTTTGTCAGACATTTTCGTTAATATTGTTTACTACACGCACAGGTAGTATCGTAGGTTTAATCCTCTAGCAATTTCTGCCATATTATATATACGACGTACATGTTTGAATCTAGTCAATTGCTTTCGATCAGCCTTAGAGGCATTGTAAAGTTTTGTATTCGGCTCGGTCTCGTCCTAATCTCATCAATCTGTATAATAATATAATATATTATATGATACAATGATACAATGCCTCTCGTACATCGATTGAATATACCGGGTGATCCGTTTATCGTAAGACACTCATTATTTCAAAAACTATTAACGTTTTTGAAAAAAAAAAACATTTCCTCATTATTTATTTCGCTACAAAACAATATTTTCTAAAAACAATATATTTTTTACTTTTTTGTATCGTTATCATTTTTTAATATTACTATTTATGACAACATGTATTTTCAATTCCTTATTCCAAAACAGAATATTTATTAGAGTACTTCAATATATTCAAATCAAGGTTTTGTAGAGGAGTTAATTATTTTATGATCATTTAAAGTTTAGATGAGTGGTGTGGAGTGGTACACTGCAGGTACCTTGCGAAATGTTAATCTACTAATCCTCTTGTCAAAACTTTAATTACAAGTAAATAATAAACCTAATAAACTACTTATCTGAAATTTGGTTTTATAGTTTGTAATACTCCAAATACTATTCTGCTTCTGATTATGAATTAAAATTGTATATTTATTGTCATTAAAAAATTTAAAAAATGACAACGATATAAAATAGTTAAGTTAAATGGATCACCCAGTATATATATACCTTATATATTATATACCTATATAATATAGGGGGGCGCGCGCGCGTGTGTGTGTGTGTGTGTGTGTGTGTGTGTGTGTGTGTGTGTGTGAAATAGAAATACCAATATAAACAATTTATACTCCTAGAAAATCGTTTTAAAAACACATCCGAGGTACAATATTGTTGATTTTACAATGCTATTAGTGTGATGCGCCAACTCCACCGCAAATGACTATCACTGTAAGAATGATTTTAAAATCTATTGTGTAAATGCCCTCGTTTATTTGATAAATTATCAACCGATATATCTATGAATAATGCTTGATAATATACCATGTAGTTGGTATAACAATTTGACATAGATAGGTATTATACCTCCATAATATTTGAAAACGATAAATCGAATAATATTAATTTATACAAACATTTAATTAAATTTATGCATACATATCATATTTTTTCAATCGTAGAATTAAAAAAAAGTAGTTAAATTATGATTGATGGTTCGAGATGAAATTATTACGGTCTGAACTCTGAACTGTAAAATGTTTTGTAACTGTATGGTCTGTATGTACCTATGCCAAAATATTTTAAAGTTGTTGGTAATACTTATAATACATATTTAAATATTTATTATAATATTAAGTGTCTGGGAATGAAACTTGTAAAAATAAAAATTGTCTACTTTAATTTAACAATACGACGCATTACGACAGTAAGTTCTAAATACTACTAGTGTCTAGTAGCTACTTATAAGCTTAGATATTTATAAATTTTTCATTATATATTATCTAATAATAATAATATTAACAAGTAATAATGTCTCTATAACCCACGAAAATGCTTTTAAGTCTACCAGACAGTCAATGATGATCAAACAACAGTTAATGTACTATTGTTACAGTATAATTATTATTAACGCCTAGTTTATTAACTACTGAAAAAGTTTAAATGTTATGTTATTTTAAATAGTCAAGACGTTTGAGTTTTTTTGTCGATCAAATAAAACAACAAACTCATTAAACGGCGTACAACTGTACATCTGATCAAATTAAATTCCGTTCTATTATATTTATATTTTATATGTACCTATTAGTTAAGCAACATGATAAAACTTTTAATTCCAAACAAATGTTCGAACTCCCATGTAAACGTAAACGAAATTTAAATCGCTATGGTAATAATAATAAAAAAAAAAAAAACTTATCGCAATAATTAGTAATTACTTAGAAACAGTAACAATAATAATCTATAAAAATTGATCGCCAATCTTCAACTACCTATGTATAACTATTGTATCTACTTATTTAAATGTTTTAGTGATTACAATAATTTCGTTTCTATTTATTTTTTTCTGTAAGACTCTCATTCCTACCTCCGATCCACTTACGGTTTACGCCCTTTTCTCGAGAATACGCTTTCGTCGTATCTAAACAAAGTCGATTTTTACAACGACGAGTCTGAACACTGCAGTTGGTTTGCGACATTTACATACAATATCGTTCGGTTCTAGCATCTTTTTCGGCACAACACAAAAAATAATATACAGGGTGATTCGACGTGCATGCTCACTCCTATTTGCGCCAAACAAAATGCGTTTATTCAAATCCTGAATTTTTTAAATATATGGACCTCCTTAAAAACCATAATATTATATTGTACTTTTTATTTTTTACCATTCAGAGAGTATCGTATTTTTCAAGTATCGAGTTATTATGAGCAGTATGAATTGATGACACGTCCAATCTCTTGTCTTGAATATAAAATAAATTATGAAATATTAGTTAGTCTGGTGATTTTTACAACCGGTCTGCTTTTATAATATGTAATGATAACTATAATTTTCAAATTATAATAGCTCCGGTATGTATTTCAACATCTTAACAAAAAAAAAAATATAACGTCATAAAAAATCTATTTAGTAATATTATGTATGTACTAATAACATTCCGAAAATCAGAATCTAAAAAAAATTGTTATTAAAGGACAAAGTGTAGGTATGTGACCATGCTCAATAAATCACCCTGTATAATACATCCCATATTATAAAGTCGAGTATTACGTTTTCGAAAAACGACACATCTCTTGACGATAAAACCACGCATCCGTGTATATGAACGCAGCTACTAAGAGTTCCATTTAATATCGTTTTCAAACTGGCATTTGTGAACGGCATAATATAGTCGTATATATATTATTGTTTTTATATCATCGCAGCACTTGCATACATAAATCGAAAAATTGTGCATATTATGTATTGTATACGTGGTATACATGGTTAAATAAATATTCGGAAGAACGACCTACTACGAAGGCACGGATGTGATAGATATATATAGAACAATCAATAGTATGTAATCAGATTAGGGAATAATATAGTATACATAACTATGTGTTAGTTTTGAAAACTCGGTTCAAAAGTAAAAACAAAAATAATCATAAGTACCAATGCGCGGTTATTACAGTCATTGAAATTGTTTATATTTTATTATAACTTATTGTACCCCTAAAAAAAAAACTTGCTGCTTAAAGAATAATTGTAATAAAAACTTATCTTAAAGTTTTGAATTAAAGTCTACATTTCTTTAATCTACCGCACGATTATAAACAACATATTTTATAAACAAATAAGTGTAACGTTTTTTCGATGAACATATTATTATTATTATTTTTTTCTGTTAAAATTCAATAGACAAAATATATTGAATTTAATTTTAAAAACTACATTTGACTTTTGAGCTACCTAACCAACGTTGAACGCCATGGTATATACTATAACTATTGTATTAATTACCTACGCTACTTTTTTTTTTTGTAAACCTACATTCAACTATAGTATATCATACATCAAGTTGATTATATGTTGGGCCTAATTAAGTGATTTTGATTTCTGATTTTTTCTTTTTTTGCTTAAGTTACTATTGAGTATAAGTGGTGTGATATTATACCAGATCTAGGTCGCATCTTGGATATTTCGTTTGTACTTTCAGTAACGGGTTAATAGGAATGATTTGTTTATCTTGCGTATCCTTATATTTTTAAAATTGGGACTCATGGGACGGCACTTTGTTTTGGTTTTTTTTTTACAAAATTACGAAGTTAATATGCCTATTTTTGTTTTTATAATTATGTATAAAAAAACTGTTCACAAAATGTCTTGGGAAAAAGTCTGGAAACTAATAACAATTTTTTTAATTAAGCTATTGAATTAATTTATTTTGTTTATTCCATTTAAAGGTTAGGTATCTTCTACAGAGTCAGCTTAGCCTTTATATATATTTTTTTTGTAACTAGAATTTGAGACTTCTTTTGCAGATTAAAATAATCATCATATAAGTACCTATTAGGTATTATTATAGATACACAATATTGACGTTACTATATTAAGTTATGAAATGTTTTTGGTTTTCGATAATATATTTGGGGGTGTAATAAGAGCGACGCGGGCTTGTAATAATTTGAGGGGGTGTGAGAACAAAGCTTTCCAAGGTCGTATTTGGTATTTTAATCAGGCATAGACGCAAACCGAATGTGTCACCCGAGTACCTCTGCTATTAATATTCTTTTCAAAGTCAGTCACTATAGATATATTATTGCGATAATGTGTCCCACGTCGACCTATGTATTGCCCGTGGGATCTCCATCGTCGTCGTCGTCGTCGTATAGTGCGCGTTCGTTTGCCAACAATTGGATAGAATGTTTTCTATTTTCGGCGGTGAATCGTTCGGTGTACGTATTGCGTACATATACCAGCCAGGGGGCAGGTTTAGTGACACGGAGATAAATGGATTGGAAACGACCGCGACGATACGGATTCGGGACGGCTTAGCGCTACCCCCGAATTCGTACACACCGCGTATATGTATAACGTTTTCCCGCACGCAGTCGTGTGGCCAGGCAGCCGTGATTTGTATAATATAATGGTCTTTATTTCAGACCGCGGCATGCGTATACACACAGAAAGTTTTGACTCGAGAACGGGACGAAGAGTAAACGTAATCGACCGTCCGATATATTTTACGCTCGGCTTTTAGGTGTGGACCCCGGGTTAATCTTTTTCCGGCGAAACGGTTCCTAAGTGGCCGCAGAATGTCCGACTTGTCCGTATATATTATAATGTATACCAAGATACCCATACCGACGCGATATTAATACCTGTACGTTGTATATAGTGTTACAGCTGTAACTCGTAGCGGTGGCCGCAGGGATTTGATCCTTTATGTTTTTATCGTTTTCGGTTTTTCAAAAACAATTCATCGAGGTTTCGGTTTAAATGCCAAACCTTAGGAAAGGTAGGTAGGTATATGAATATGAAAGGAATATGAAACTAAGGTTGCGGTTTTCTTTTCGGATAACACCGGTAATAACCATTTACAAATAAATATTTTTCAAATTTAAATTCTAAAGAGGTAGGTACATTGAAAACATTTTAATTTTTTCGTTTGATTATTTTTGGATGCTATTCAGTATTCCCGGATTTTATATAGGTACTTCACATTTTAATTCGTCAAATAATACTCCATATAGACTATGGATTTTATATTATAGGCTAAAATAATAAGAATTACTTCGGTTTTGTGGGTATTCGTTAATGATATAATTACATGCAAGTTTATTTTTAAATACGTTGGTACTGGGTAAAATTATAACTAGAACTCAACGGGTACCGACTATATACATGATAGGTATATATCTACGGCCAGGGATTGTAACTTGATCGAAAATAACATGTTGTAGAACTGAAAAACTTGTGCGGTTAGATTTGACCCCAAACAGAAAAATATTTTTAAATGGTACAAAACCAAATTAAAACATAAACCTAATTTTGAATGTTCAATTATTTTCTGGTTTTTTTCGGTTATTACTTTGTATTTTTGAGTAAATTGATCAAAGTAGTTATACTGATTGGGTGGCGTTTTCAACATTACACGTTATTATTAATTAATTAATATTTCTTTGATGTGAATTTTATACTATTTAAACATAAAATATACAAAATAATAAGATGTAACTGAAGTAGAGATCATTAGACCATTAGGGTGATGCCATAGTTATCTTTGTATTTTTACAATATTGTCAAACGGAGTTGGATTCGTTTCGTTCTACAGAAGTCAATACTTGCTATTTTGGGATTTTTGTGCTTGCGAATTATTATAAGGTTTAATATGTACGAAAAAAAGAGCATGTATTCGTTAAACGTCCGTACGATATTTTAATTGTATAACGCGTGAACTGCTGGTAACTAGGCCATTCTTTTGAAACTCGGAATTTTCTCCGGCCCGCGGTATAATATACTTACACTGGGTTACATAAACATTCACTAAACATTTAATGAATCAAAAGTGAACAACGGTCCCTTAAAGATGATTAGTTCATTATATTTTAGTGAATCACAAAACTTTTTTTTTTTTTAAACAGCCCCTTTAAGAATTTGCAATTAAATTATCCCAATCAGAATTGACTTAATATAATATGTATGATTAATTGTTGATTTTTAATTATGGACAGCGATGTGCTTGTTATATTTTTGTTCGGCGGATTTGATACGTATGGTTTTCACAAAATCAAAATGACAATGGCTAATAATTGATGTTGAAAGTTTATTGTAAAAATCATTCCAATTTACAATCATCAATGTTACCAACGATTACGATTAATCATCCGTGATGACACATTTATCGATATTGAACCTCGTATAATATATTTCATTATACTTGTAATATACGAATACAATCGTGCAATTTTATTGTTCTTTTTTATATACAACAATTGTCAGTCATTATTTTTTGTTATTGCTTTGTACGCAGTTTATGTCGTATTTTTGAATCATTGATTTCCTGGTTTAAAATTAATCGCGATTTCCCCTTATAGTAACCTAACGTATGTATACGGATGAAATATATGTTCATTTGTTCTTCTCGTTTTAAATTGGGCTTGAATCTTTTGAATATATGACGACATGGACAGTGCAGGTATAAATACATTAACCGGATCTTTGCTATTAAAAGAGATCGTTCCGAGCATATTTCAAACGAATCACTCCGGGGACCATTTCGAGCCATATCTAATAACGCCGTTTGAAACGGTCGGCGTACAACATGATGGTGTTATTTAAATATTTTTTCTTTTCCTTTTTTGAATAAATAAGTTACATCTGGGATATGTTTAAACGATGCAGTAATATAAAACAACTGGGCTTGAGGAGGAAAAAAAATTTTAAATAATTTTACACCTGTATATTTGTGTATAAATGCGTGCAGAGCGTTATAAAAAAACCAAAACGTTTTTTTCACGTCAATCCATCCCTCGTTGCCCGTTCGTCATTTTTACCATAACGTTTTATTATTATTATTACATTATTTTTTTTACAAAGTTTTTTTTACGTTCGTCGTCATGATTTCAACCTGATGTCTGTTGTATTCGTGTATACAGCTGCAGCAGTCCGACGTAATTGTGTACGCAGGGTTATAAACCACTGTAAACAATCCGACAAAGTTACGTTTACGCTTCAGTGTTCCTCTACAGTTCTATGCTTTAAAGGATTTCGTATTTGAAAATATTTTTGAGAAAATCGACAAAGACGTACTTAACGTATATACGCACAACGATATTTATTTGTACACTCGAAACACGTGTATATACATGTAGAGAGAGAGAGAGAGAGAGAGAGAGAGAATGGATGTATAAATAAGTATATCGGGTATGAATTGCGTATTATACAACAAATATATATGTATGTGTGTAAATTTGACTTAACAAAAAAGAATTTGAGATATATATAATTATTCCATTTGTAGTCCGTTTGAAAACGTCTATATTATTATTCTGTAAATAAAAGTCCGAGCCTTCACATTTCGTGTTTTTCGCTTACTGACGTCTATGCACTATAAGACTATTTTCGTAGTATTCCGTTGAAATGTATTACACCACCTCTTATTGTTATTACTATACATTTTTTTTATCGTTACATTATGGATACATTGCTATTGCATGACACGTGTCTTTTATACGCATCACGTTATAATATACAGTATAATAATAGAGCAAATGACATATTATATCTACAGCCGCACCTAAATTTAAATAGGTATACCCAGTGGCGTATTTTCAAATTTTTTGTGGGGGGGGGGGTCTAAATATAAGTACCTACAAGTTTATGATATAAAAAAACACATACGAGTAATGATGTAATAATTATATTATTTATATTATATTATGTATATTTCACTACTATTATGATTTAATACAAATTAATAGTTTTTTAGACAAAAATAACCAAAAGTTAAACCCAAGTTATTTAATATTTATTAATATATAATATATAATTTTTTTTTATAATAGAAACATTAAAAACCCATAATATAAAATTAATTTTCTCTTTCTCGGTACCTACGTACCAAGTTATTTATGACTATTTTTAAATTTTTTTCTGGGGGGGTCGAGACCCGGGATATATTTTTGAAAATAAATCATCAATCATTTATCGTAATCAATATAATATGTATATAGGTACTAGCTGTATGAGGATTTCTAAAAAATACATGTAACTGTTTAATTTTTTTGTTCATATTATACTATAATCACTATTAGGTACAGCAACGGAATTATTTTTTTACATTTGAATTAAAATAATAACTACACATTTTTTAAGCTTTAGTATCACAACTGTTTAAACATAACCCCAATTACAAGTTGTAATGAAAAAAATAATCAAACTCGTGGGATAACTTGGTTATTTTAAAGTACCTAATATTATACAACAATAATCAAATTGTATAAACTACATCAATTAGTTATAAACTCCAATACTAATTATTTTGGGTTAATAATGTTAATAAATTATGCTTATTTTTCAATTTCATTAAATTGCTAACCTTTTCTTTTAAAAAAAATAAAACATTGACTTAAAAAGTTGTATGATGGATGCTAAGAAGCGAATAATTAATAAATAACTTCTCAACTACTGGTATTTCCATTTCTTTCGTTATATTATTAATTTACTATATTTTATTGTTTTTATTGTGTACAGATACTAGAGAGTATTAAAGCATGTGGAATTGTGGTCTGTGTAAAGTGTGTTAAAATAAATATTAAAACAATTACCAGAATAAAGAAATTAAAAATAATATTGATATTTGTCGATAATACGTTACCTATACGGCTATACGAGACTATATGATATACATTCATATACACATATTATATATCACACATCGTATGTATATGACCTAAATACGGTTATAATATTACTTTTATTACCTTTTTTATGATTATATGTTCCTGTTTAATAATTTTTGCTAATTACTTGTTTAGTATTGAAATATTAAATTTTGCATTTAAAATTATAAAAATTGTGCTAGGCTATTATTTAAGGATAAAAAATGTAGACCATTTTTACGGCACGACGGTTAATAGTTATGCAATAATAATCATGTGGAAAATAATACTAACCATTTTAAATATGAAAAATTATTTTACAGTAAAAACAATCTTGCCTTGTATAATAATCAGACGGATATTTTTATTTGAATGGTGAAAACTTTATTCAGGTTGCGCATTGGACTCCGATTTTTTAATTAACTTTAAAAAATGAAAAGAAATACATTTTAAAATACACAATCTTTTTTGGTGGATGCAGACGTTATTATTACAATTTCTAAAAATTGATTGTTTTTTAATCGGAGTCCAATCCCACCTGTATAAAGTATTAATTTTTCTAATAACAAAAGAAATGATCAAAATCTGACTATTACACGAAGGTTTAGAGTTTTGACTGTTAGATAAGTTCTCGACTCTGACTTCCTTCAAAACAATATTAAACAATTGATTGAATAAAAAATCAATAAATAGGTTAGGTTAGGAATTATTCCATTGGTTTTCTTATATCATCAAAACTAAGCACATCATAATATTGCAAAACAGCCAAAAGCACCGTTGTTATAATTAAAAATTAAAATGACGATATAATGATAAATTTATATGTATGGTTACCAAAAGTTTATATAATATAAAATACGTCTTAAACCACAATTATCACATTTAATATATTTTATAGGACATAACTTTTTATTGAATAATGGAATTAATATAAATTTAAAAAAAAAAAATTTAGAAACACGGACTTGTACATATTATAATAAAGTTAACAAAATATTAGATTCATGGTTTTTGAAAGTTTTAAAGAAATGTCATAATTATATCAAAATAAATGCATGCATTATATTGTTTTATAAAAATAATAATAAGTAATAACATACAAGAAAATATTTCACAAAATGTACATTAATGGTAACATTTTGAATTTTAAAATGTTCTTAAAACCAGGAAATACGTATAAATAATTCATCGTTTAAAAAATAATTTAAAATGTATATCTTTAACGGTTTCCCGGAGATATAAAAAAAACCGTTCAGTGTCCATCACTACGTCTTCGCAAGAGAGAGAGATTCACACACAATTTAGTCCACGATATAATATATTACGACCCGTTTCATTATTATAATAACGATATGAGACATGAATGCCTAAAACGGCCAAGAATAATATTATCAACGATACGTTTTCCAGCCGCCAAAGCGAGTGGTTCCATTTTCCTCCAAAAACAAAATACCGTTTTCCTCCACTGTTCATTTTCCTCTCCACAATAAAAAAAGATTGGTTTCTATTTTCCTCCACATTATTTCTTTTTTCCTCCAATATTTTATCCAGTGTTGTAGTATTACGTTCCGTATTATAACGGAGAACATTTCTATAGGTATGTAATTACAAAATGTAAAATAATTATTTATATTATGTCTAATTTTTCTTTTCTTTAAGCTGTTATTCATTTGTTGCTGAAATTTCCTATAATTATATAAAAATATAATATAATAATATTTTTTATTTTTTTTGCCGTGATGCATAAATTATTTATAGGTATATTATCTATTTTATTATTTTATTTATTATTTATTGGAGGAAAATGGTCAAGAATTAATTTTTATTTTTTTGGAGGAAAATGGTCAATGTAAGAAAACGGTATCTCGTTTTTAGAGAAAATGGCTAAGGCCGCCAAAGCCATTGCCACAGAGATACAAAGTTCAAAGTCCAAGACATTGGCGAAGTGTACGACGGTGCAGTACTAATTAGTGAAATCTCAACCTCGACGGTTTGTTTAATGATAACTAGCGTTTTATCGCTCTGAGCGCGAATGCTCGGAGGAAACTTCCGTAGGAACTTATTCGACGCGATGTTTGTTACATGCCACAGATTATTATTATATAGGTAACAAGTCGGCGCAAAAGTAGCGATAGTGAATTATTGCCTTACATCTGAATTCAATGACAAAATAATATAACCGTAGGATTTGGATAACGATACACAAATCGCGCGCCACTTGCAGCCGTGATTTATTCGATAACATTCGTAGGTAGTTTTCCTTCGCGCTCGAGAAAACCGCAAGCATATACGACATACGTACGCTGAGAAAATCGAAAAACGACATCGTCTGCAGCAGTGTCCCGCGATATACGTCCCACTTATAACTCACAGTCGTGGATGTTACCACAATAATATCATAGTATTCTAATATATACCTTCCTTTACTTTTTTTTTACGTTTAAAATAATTTATTTACAACTATACTCTTCAGCAGAGTACAGTAGTAGGTAAAACTGATCTTACCATACTACAATTTAACACAAAAGGTGTGAAAAAGGGTGGCACTTAGTGGTCACTCGGTCTATAATACCAATAGGTACCAGCATAATAATATTAATAATATTGTTTCTACTCTTTATTCAAGTGCTAATTCATCAACAACAATCGCCGAAACGAATGTTAATAAATCACCCGCCTGAACTACTCTTACTAATTATTTTACCAACTGGTTACTATTACCAATTATTATCAATTATCATAATGCGCAGGTCCGACTGATCCGTATATTGTTATCCGTAAGTTGTATAATATTAAACAATGATCTGAACTCTTGTACACTTTTATTTTTTATTATTTTCACGTCTACGCAAGTTGAGTCTTGTGACTTTTCTAATTGTTATCGACGCAATTCGTGCTGAACAAAAACTAACTAAAATAACACACTATACTGCTCGAGTATATCACGATGTGGTTTTTTTTTTCATAGTACGCGTACTATATAACAATACGAACAAAAATAAATCATAAGTCCGCTTATTGTACTTTATATGCCGTGTCCGAACCCGACCGAAGTACTTTGATACGTAATATTTTAATGTACAACCCCTTACGTGCTCCTGAAAAGCTAACGTTTTAGATTTACGTGCGCGTTTACCTAGAAGGCACAGATTTGAGCTGAGGTTGTAAAAAGTGTGCCTCCGCATTAAATAGACATATTTTGTAAACGGTACGACGACGACCCAAACTGAAAATCGCTACTAGGACGAAAAATCGTTATCGGTCTGGGTCGTCGTCTCGGCGAGACCAGCGTTTTCCTGCTGGGACAGCTTTTGTAATTATAATAATAATATCGTATCACCGCAGAGACCGGATTAATTCCATATACTCGATAAAATGCCAAGGACACGACGATATATTACGTTTCTATGCATTTTGAATTTTAGAAAATGTGATAGGGAATTTTCCCAACACGAAATGTATTAGGGTAGTTTATCGAGATAATATTATTTACTTGTATAATTTCGTCACAGACATTTGCTAACGTAATTTGTTATGCCACGATAGAATATTAAGATTAAACTGTATATCAACATACCAGCTGCCACGGAATTCGTAAGATTGGACGAAGGAAATTTAACAAAAAATGTAATTAACATTTTTTTCATTCCTACATTTCATGAATTATCTTAATTTATATATATTTTTTTAATAACGTACTTTTAAAAATAATATTTTTCTAACACACATTTACATAACAAAAACAAAACACAATTCGTACCATTATATTATGATATTATTGAATAGTAGGTATACATCATTATATAATATTGTATTACATACCGTGCTGGTAGGTGGCCAATTCCGGCTCGCATAATTAAAGTGAATTACTGCTTCCCGTGCAAAGTCAACACAGACAACTGAAAATCATGGTAACCGTGGCTCTGTACAGTAATGAACCATGGTGCACAGATCTGGTGTGTACAGAATAATTTGTCATCACAACGGCTATTACGTATATTATAATAATTATAATACACAAATGTCCACGTGTTACGTGAACCACAATATAAATAAGTTTGTATATATTACATTTAATATACAGGATGTTTCAAATTAAGTGTGATAACAATTGTGGGAATTGTATTGGTTCTTAACTCTAAATATTATACATACGGGATGATCAATTCAACGTATGACACTCAATACTTCAAATAGTTCAAATACTATTAACGTTTTAGAAAATATTTTAGATTCTGAGTGGAGAGACGAATGTATTAATTTTACAATAATGTGTGTTTTTTTTTTTGTGTCTGTTGTCACCATTTGGGGCAGTAAAACTGCTTCGATTTTCTTCAACACTATCTTGTTCGATGGGAAACTGAATCTTATTAGTGCATTCGGGAGGTCAAAATTTAAAATTCCCAATAGTTTTCAAAGCTCAGGGAAAAATAAAATAAAAATTAAGGAAAAACGGGAATTTTTACGCAAAATCGATATTGATCTTTGGTTTAACTCTAAAACAAATGACTGTATATTGGACCAAGGCTCCATAATACACTATTAAAATTACATTTGAAAAATATTAAAAATCCATAGTCACAATTTTCTTTTATTAGCATTTAAAGTTCAAATTTTGACAAAATAAGAATCACAAAAATGTGCAAATTATTTTGAGTTAGAAATTTATAAAAACTTCTTTTTAAATCTAAGGTTTAAAAATTGAATTCAAGATTCCTAACAAGTTCACCTACCTTTTTCAAAAAAAAAAATGACTTCCTGAAAGTCAAATTAAATTTTTATAAACGGTAAAACTTCAAATTTTTCCAAGATTGAATATTTACATGATATTTCATGTAGTGATTTTCTTATTTTGCTGTAATTCAAAAACGAATAACTGTAAATACTTGAGATTTATATCATATTATGTTTATTTTATCAATTCCTATGCTTGATATAATTTTCAAAATATTTTGACTAGTTTTGAACTGTTACGGACATCGTCTGCTGTTTACAATTTTTTTTTTTCCATAAATGTCAATAACATTTTATTCGTTGGGTCAAAAAGCTTTAAAATGTAATACAAGGCTCCTGATCTATTGTTAAACCAATGCATTCATAGCTTTATCACTAGAAATCTAAAATTAGGAAGATATATAAAATAATATCACTTGGACTTTGATCTAGTTTAACACAATTGTTTTACACATATTACTATTTAACGTTTACCAAAATACTAACTGTAATTACATAAAAAGATACTCTTGTATCTTATGGCCATCGTTTCTCTCATTTTTGCATGTAATAAGCTGTATTGGCTCGTTCTTTAAACTAACTAAACAAATTACAGACAAGCCACGCGCTCATAAATTATCTTTTGACCATCTGACCACTTTAAAATGGTGTATCACATCACTAGAACTCTCTTAAGTTAATAAATTATTTATGATATTATTATTTAAACATTTGATTATGCCATAGACTCAATAAAAAAACTACTTAATTCATATTTTAAATAAAAATATTTTTTTTTTTTATCGTAAATGTTACTTCTGACTTCAGTTTTTCAAGTAGGACAATCAACTTAAATAACCTGTGTCAAGGTATGTCTATTATCTACGAATCTACGTACTCGTATACAACAATGTTTGTTTTTAATTTTGATGAATATCAATAATAAATCAATTACACGTATACATAAAAGTTTTTAGTTAACTGGTAAAATATATATAACTAAAATATAATTTAATATATATAATTAAAATTAATCTGTGGATGTGAATGGAGTTTTATTTATTTTATTTTTCAAAAACCTGAACAAATTTCTAACTGAAAATATTTAGTTTTTAAGAACATGCCGTATGTTTATTTTAATTTTTAGACGAATGAGCCTAATGGATATTAACGTATTTACGCATATAGAGGTAATAAAATATCACAAAACCATAACTTTGGTCGTCCCGTTCTAAATCTCTCAAACAAAATAAAATGATTATAATCATCCTCAAGTGTGAAAACATCACTCACTCTAGAAATATTTACTCGCACGACTGTCTGTCTAATGAGCATTACAACTTACCACCTAGAATTCTTGGATCTGTTAAGTTAGATAATTTATAATGCCTTGTTTTAACTATATGCATTCATTCACAATATTATTGTAATCTTTATTCGTAATATTATTATTGCTATCATGATATTATTCGTTCTAAATCGAGTATAAGACGTAACGGTTAGAGGTGATTTAAAAAGTAATAGATTCTCACACTAAAAATCTGGCTATGTCTAAGAAATAGTAATGCACTAAGTGTTAACTCGTGTAGCTAACATATAATATTGAAAATGTATGCTATTATTGCTATGATATACATATTATTTACTACTAGAAATATTTTAATTCCATATTAAATCTATTTTTTTTATGATTTGAAAAACATAATATGATAAACATCATAATGATTATTATAACGATTTTTTCAAATAAGGTTGCCGTGGGTATAATTTACTAAGATAAAATTGAAAGACACTTTTTTTTTTTATTCATTGAGGTTAGAGTTAATTCAGGATAAGCATTTTTAAATTGTCTCACTCTTCAATAAAAAAAATAAATAAATGAATAATAATATTATATTATATTATAAATTAGAACCTATACAATTCCACAGTCTGGCTTGCAATATTACAGTTATGAATTCCATATTGAAAAAAAAATACTAAAAAAATATTATAAAGTCAAAGTTGTGTAACATCGTCTTCAGAGTTATATATTTTTAACCGCTTATCGACGATTGGAATCACTCGAGGTGTCTGTTTTTATTTATTATTGTGTTATTAGATGGGAAAATCAAATTTTTATATTATACAGTATACTTAATTATGTAAATTATTGAATAATATATTGAACACTTAAAAAATACATATTTTATTAGCTTTAAGTATAGTATATTTGCGAATATATATGTCATAATCATCACATTACGAGCAAGAGTACAGGTTTACCAAGTCTGTGCTTTTGTTTTTTTTAAATTAAAGATACATACACGTGATAATCGAGATCGTCATAAAATCAGTTATTCATCACTCTTTATGTGATAATATGTTACAAAAATCGGGTCAGACACGATTGTACTCCGTAGGCTTTTAAATCTCGTGCAGAACAAACGATAGAAAATATGACGATATTATAGTATTATATTATTGTTATTGTGTATTTGTGTACATAATAATAATGATCCTCTTAAATGCAAAAAGTTTTTGCTGCTAAACTTTAGTCATCGAAAAGTTGCTTAAATTATTTAAAATTTTTTTTTTTATCTTCCTGGTATGATTCGTATAACGGATCTATTACACGTTGACCCATCTAAAGCGTTTCAAAACAAATCAAAAACTTTACTAAAATTATAAAAATTACAGAAGCTAAAAACATATCGAATAAAACAGTTTTTATGAATAACTTTAATCATTATTGGTTTTATTAAATATTGTTATTTCTATATTGGAATGGATATTTTATAAACTTTATTATTAACTATTATTAAAATAGTATATTATGTCGAAGTCCATTCTATAATTTTTTACTCATAAATTATACCTACATTTATTTTAATTTTTCAGTAAGTAATGAAATGCCTTCATATTGTTTCTGAATTCTTAATAGCAAACAATTTTCATTTATTTCTAACTCATTTGTTTCAAAATCAGAATACGATATTAATCTGAAAAATATTTTGATTTTAAATTAAGAGTTCTTTATGTAAAATATCTTGGTAATATGTACTTCTTTAGGCCTTTTTATTCATTGAAATAACATTTTTCTTAGATTAAATCACTATTTATTGCTTTTATCTAAATTCTAACTAATCTACTCGACGAGTAGTCTGTAGACAAGTTTCACCATAGTAAGATAGTGTACATGAAGGGTAAACTACGCACCTAATTTAAAAAAAAAACGATTTTTGATAATAAAAATACAACCACATAGGTGTAATAGGTACCTGTATTTTACAATGTATGTATTTATTAATTCCTCTATAGTTTATCGTAATTTTCTGAAATAACAGACAATTATCTTATTAATATTGTTCATAAGATTAGAGACCATGCAGGTCACAGGACTATTCCGCGTTGTATACTAATTATTATATAGATTTGTCATCAAAGAGTTACGTACGTTCTTACAGTGGTCTAAAGGTTATATTATGCAGTGTGTTCAGTATTGTCATTACTATTGATTAAATGAAACGCGTAGATCGATGATCAATGGACGACAGCTCGAAGGTAACGCAGTATACATTGTTTCAACTACCTATCTTTATGTAGAGTTTTGGCACATTGAGACCAAAAGACTAAGGAGACGCTGCGGGTAAGACACGTAATCAAAAAACATACATTGTTATACATTTGTTACAAGCCATCATAAAATATTGCCGTGCGTATAAAGCTATGATAAATAATAATATTAATATGTTAAACAGAAATCAATATGTAAAATCAGACATTATATTATGTACGCCTTACGAGTTACGACTAATGAGGGTCTGATTCGTTCAGTCGTTAAATATACAAGTAAGGTACATTTTAATGACTCAAATTTTTTTAATATAATTTAAGTCATTAAAAAACAACATTTATCAAAAAAAAAAAAATATTTTTTATCTTTATTGTTTTTTAATTGTTTTACTTTTATCAATGAAAACATTCACTTTTAATTTAATACTCCGGAAAAGAATATTATTTGGAATATTTCGATCTATAAAAATCAAATACTTCGAATTACTAGTAGCTTATAACTTATCAGATTATAAATAATTTGTACAGTTTAGAATAGATGAGATAGAACTTGGCTCAAAAATTACTTGAATTCTTATAACTCGTAAACTACTTGTTCAAACTTCAATTTATAAAAATCGAAATTTTATTTTATTTATAAAACATATTTCTCGCTTTTATCAGATTTAAATAATGTAAAAAATATCTACTAAAACGTTGATATTTTTTTTTAAATAATGAGGATCTTACGGTTAGTGGATATAAGTGTTATATCATACATAATATATTATATTTATGCAAACCTAATCCAACCAAAATTTTGCGATGCAATCGCGTTTATCAAATACCAAATGAGAAAAATAACTCGATTAAACACAATCATGACGTCATGATGAAGTAACAAGGTCGTACGATGACATTTTTTCCATATTCGATAGAGTGCGCTTACAAATCGCACATATTCTGACCGGGCAGTAAAACGTATGTCGTTTAAGTGTGTTGTAGTATAACAATGTTTAGCTACGATAACCCCGCAGAATGGCGCGGTGCCAACGCGACGGCCGCGTATCACATAAATGTCATGACACGTAATACTAAACCATCGTGACATTGTGATATTAATACAGTGGATCCACGACAAGTCGAATGGGTCGGGGAAACGATAAAAAATTGTAAAAAATGAAACGTTCGTGCCCCATAGGTATTGTTGAAATTCCCGGGTCATTCCGTCGAGCCGGCGAAAATTTTCGACCGACGTTCTAGTTTGTTCAAGTATTTATATTCGATCCTCGGCAGTCTGATGTTTATGGACGTCCGCGGCCCTCTGTACCAGTAATAATTATTATCTTCGCGATAAAATTACGATTGCGTTTTTCTCGGTAATCGGTATGAACCGCGAGGGCATTAACTCCCCGCGAACGCCCATCGATGTCAGTCCAAAAATAGAACGGTTCACGGGTTTTCCACGAATCTAGTTGGTACTAATTGCAGGTATGGAACAGACCACGGGACCGGCCACGGATACTGTACGTCTAGTCAGTCACACAACACGGGACCGGTCGGTTCGTGATTTGATTTTAATAATAATAATATCTCTTTACGGTTGGCATTTATTGATCTATGATGTTCTGCGATCTTTTTCCCCCTCTGTGGAGTGCTGAATTTTTAATAATAATATTATATAGCTGATGACAAACTCGACTAGTTTAATAGTGATTTAGCACACAAGATTTTGAATTTCCAAAGATTTATCAAACGTGTCAACGGACGTATATCAGATTTTCTTAAATATTTTTACACAATAAATTGTCATCACTAATAATATTACCCCCCCCCCCCACGGATATAATTTAGACATAATACATAAATTGTAATTGGTGCACATATTCGAAACGTTTTAACGGCGAAGAGTGAGCGTGTTTAATTTACGAAGTTCTTTTTTTTTTAGGTCTATAAAATTGTCTTATCTATATCAATCATCAAAAACCGATGAACTACCAATCGCTTTTGTTGATGTAGGTTTCGAGTGTACCTCTATTCTATCTCGTCATTGAATTGGGTACACTGAGCAGGTCGTCACTGCAATGGATAAAAATAAAAAATAATTTGTAAACTAGTCATGATTTGAACATCAAAGGCTTGTAAAAAAATATTGTGACAGACGACAGTACTTTCGATATTCATGTCTGTATAAGAATATATTATATTCTGTATAAAATTGTATTATGTCAAGGGCCGTACGGTCATTGCGTGTAAATTTAGCCATGGGAGATGATTTTTATCAGAAAACGCATCGACATTCGACCGTATTAATGATAATTAATAATGTTCGGACTTCGTCAACGATGCTCGCGTTGTCCAGTTCCACTGCCCCAGGTTGGTAACACTATACAAGAGACGTTCCTCTTCACCCCGGTCGCCTATGTGCAGGTCGCAACGGTCTCGATGTTTTCGACGGCGTTTTTTGGTTACTTTTTCACTGCTCGCGTGTGTGTGTAGCTCTTCTGTTCGTTGCCGTTCGCAACAGTCTTTTACGACATACTCGACATAGTCTTTTATCGAATGTCGAATGCATCGATCCGTGCAACGCTCTTTTTGGAAGATCATTCATATACTAGTCATCTGTCTCGTTGACGATTGACAACAAGCTCCAGCAGTTCGCCGTTCATTGCCTTCGCAGCTCGCAGCAATTAGTGTGGTAAATATTATTATTTATCCACACCATCCAGTTCGGACCCAAACCTCGTGGTTTCCATCTCAAGCCGTTCCAGTCAGCTCAAGACGCAGCTCATCATTTCCCCCTTATATTATTATTTGTATTGAGCAGTTGTTCCATATCAAGTTGGCTATTGCCACATTTAATATTATTATAATAAATTGAGACATATAGCTCATTGTCCTTTTTTTGTATATTATATATATCTATATATATATGATTTACTGGTTGTTATAATGTATTATTGACTTTGTAATATATTCTGGTATGGGACAGAATATATTTTGTTTTGAACTATTATTAGGTAGTTGCCATTATTATTATTTTATGTTTATTAGTCTGAGACTGATCATCTCAGCTAATATATTGTTTCTTTTTAATACTTATTGTAATAAAGATATATATGTTTTATTGCCATAGATCACTTGTATATATATATTTATGTTAGCTCCTTGTATCTAGTCCAGGGTGTGCAAGTTCTAGGTGCTAACCGCAGAGTCAGGAGCTCCTAGTGAACAAATAATATATTATTATATTTATATATTTAATTTAAAATATATCCGGGTAAGCTGCACACATTTTTGTGATACAATTAAAAGCTAAATTTTAGATATCGATATTAATTACATTTTTCTTCTGTCATGTTTAAGTGATTTTGACATGACCACAATTATTTATTCCAATTTATTGGTTGTATAATATGATAAATTATATTTACGAGTTTATTTTTAAACTTCCATTTTATTTAACACTATAATCCTGTATTCGTCTCTTTCAAAACTTTTACTCTTCTATAAAGTTGTTTTCTTAACTTTTTAATCTATTTTTAAATACGTTTCATATCTTGTTTTTACGCCGACTTCTTATCTACTCCCCCATTTTTTCGACACTGTCACAATAAATATTTTTCGTAACGAGGTACCTTCTTAATTCACGAAATAATCTATACATATGTTTCATAATACACTCAAACTTAAATTACTAACTCGGTTTTATCGGTCGATTATTTTTTGCGCATTGTTTTTTAATTTTTTTCACTATACGTCTAAAAGTCATATATTATACACTTCTAGGTTAACAAGTAGTACAATACAATTTTCGTTGACGGAGTATAATATTATACTCACTAAAAATTAAACAATAAAGATAACTACCACGTAACCAGTTGGTTATCAAATTCACCAGCTCCGAGCTCACGAACTCTGTGTTTGCATTGTAATAGGTATAATAAGTCGTATCGTCCCTACATCGCCGCGGTTTATAACAGTTTCAATTTATCAAGACAGATTATATTGTTTGGTCTAAACTGTTTAATGACAAACCTTACATTTTGTAAGATTAGTATCTTATAATATTGTACGTCTATACGAGATAAAACTGTCAATTTGGTATGATAATACATAATATTTCCCACAGGGTTTGAGTAACGTAGGAAATATCTTCAGTATTTTCGAATTGACCAATTTCACTAGATTGCCTGCTCTTTTGTTTCCAAAAAATAAATAACTCATCTGTTAGACTTACTATTTACATGAATTAGATATAAAAATGAATTGGCCATTTCAGATTTTTTTGAAAAAAAAAACAAGAAAACGACAGTTAGCGAATTAATTTTTTTACTTTGGGTTAAGTTGAAAATTGCTTTAAACTAAAAATATAATCACGAAAATCTTTTAATAGTCCTACAGTAACAAGTTTTCAAAACATTAATGAGAAATAAAGGTCCTGGACCGAGTCTTGGGATACATTGGGTGTATTTTGTGCTGGTAAATATGGTAATTCATTATGGACATTCATACAACTATTAATTAATGTCAAATGTCACGATAGCATAAACTGTGCTGCGTGTTATTTTCGATAAATGTCGTATGAAACGCGATAGGTAGATTTTCAGAATCTCATGTTATAATTTTATTATTATGATTTTTATTTTTGAATTTAAATAATCAGGTTTGAAGAGCGTGTCTTTCAAGTACGCTCGATGCAAACCGAAAAATAGACCTTACTATCGAAATATTTTGTGGTTGTCTTTCCACGAACATTTAACTCGCTGCGTTCGTCGTACAATGTATAAAGTTTAAAAATTGAAATGAATTCATTAGAGTTAATTCGCCACAAATTTTATCCGAAATATTCGCGGATTTTATGCAAAAACTCGTTAGCGCACTGTGTAACAGCGACACTGAAGCGAACGACAATTATTATGTAGTCAGTGTATATAATATGATATAAAGTTGTTTGTCTGAAATTTTTGCTCGTGAATTAATGTCACCGAAAAATGTTTTTGACAATAAACTGTTGGGATCTATATATTAAATATTATATATAACCGCCTTTAATTTATTATATGATATATCTACATGAATCTTTGCGTCTCGAATCATTTTCATTACATTTTCGGTAATATTTATTGAGGGTTTGGCCGTTAACTTAAGTGGAAAAAAATATTATATTTTTCGTCGGTGGATTTATAACGTCAAGTTATTTACTCGATTAAGTGTCCGTAAAGTGCGTATAGTTATAGCGAAAACTCTTATATACACTACCTATATCTTATAATAATTAAAAATCGACTCGTTTCAATCCCAATTTCCGTCACCGCGATTAAATCGGTAGGTAAGTATATAAACATTTCTCAAAACTACACTTTTGTTATTATTAATAATAACAACCGTATAACACTGTTTCCTAGCAACGTGTCGATAATTTGATGAACCTTACAGTTTTCTGTTGAAACTCGACCGGTCGTCGTTCCTATAAAAGACGATAATTATTGTAGAAATAAAACTGTTGGCGGGGCTCACCGTCTTCATGGGTGCAAATCTAGTACGTTCTAAGGGTGCTTCCTACATCGTTGAACAAATTGATATTGGTACTAATAAAATAGATATCAGTTCAACACATAAGCTAAGTAAAACTGTTGGCGGGGCTCACCATCTTCATGGGTGCAAATCTAGGACGTTCTAAGGGTGCTATCCTACATCATTGAACAAATTGATATTGGTACTAATAAAATAGATATCAGTTCAACACATAAGCTTGAGAGTGAACACTCATCATTTCAAAATTAATACATGGATTATGTAAGTTATGTTCTAATATAAATACATCATACGGTCCTTATTTTTTTTTTTTAAATCGCATCCTAAAAAATATGTCTAATATACTTTGTACATATGTATACATATTTGTATAATCTGAAGAAGAATACTTTCCTAAACACCATGTCTTATACTTAAGCCAAATAGTACCTATAGTTATATTAATAATATAATTTAAAGATTAGACGTGTCTAAAAGACGCATTTTCCCCAGCGCTTATAGTCTTATTGTACAGAGTGATTCACCAAGTATGCTCTATTGCTCTCTATATTTTTTCTTCAATAATAGGTACAGTTATTTAAAATCTAATATTTGAATTTTTAAATATACTCTAAGAACGTATTTCCAAATTATTTAATTTATCTGTACTACTAAAGGAGTGCCCCTTTCGTGGTACAATATCTTCTGTTTTTCAAATAGACATTTTTTTACTGTTAGTTATTTAGTAGATGATTGTTTTGATAATTATTATGCCCATCATTTTGAATTCAAACGAGTAGTTTTTCAATTATTAGTATGATTGTATACTAAAAAAAATATTCCTTAAAAAAGGTCTTACAAAAATATAAAGGAGGTGTATTATTGGATCTAGAAGTTATTATACTGAACATCTTTACAAGTTATAACTGTTGAATGTTAATGGCATTAAGTACCTACTACGATTTTCAAATCATAGTATTCCTTATATATTGTAGATCCATTATCATGGACCTAGTATCCTTAGCACTTATACAAAGTTAAAGAACTAAAAAAATTACATTAGAAAAAAGGGAGTTCTCAATAGAAAAAAAAACATTAGTGTGTACATCCACAACTCACAAGACACGCAGAAGAACTAAAAATCTTAAAAGTTTAAAAATCCATCTTTAAGTAGGTACTATTTAAAAATATTAAAAAGTCAGATTTCGAAAAAACTGCATTATTAATGAATAAAATGGAGGCATAATCTTGGCTTGATGAATCTCTCTGTATATATCTATTGCGATCGTCGACGATATATGTCTACAGGTAATTTTTACGGTTTGGTTTTCGATGGTGACCAATATACCTATATGCTGTAAAGTTAACAGTTCCCAAATCAGCTATTTTATAATATAATATATATATATATTTACGCAGGTATTATTGTATTAACAGGGAAATAATGTTTGGTCATAGACACCTAGGTAGTCAATGATTATAATATGGTTTTTCAGTTAGGAGATGGGTAAAAATAAGATTTTTGTCAGATGGGTTTTCAAATTTTTAATTTTTAATAGTGATTAATATTTTACTTTTCGCTTGTGGTATTTTTGTTTTTCGTGAAACTATAATTTAGAACGATTTGAGCGTTTATCGCTCGAATTCCGCCGATATTATCACTGCCACGCAGCTATAATATAATAAGTATGTAATATTGCTTTATATAAGTATATATATATATTATATTTTCACATTGTGAGTTATTTCGTTTTAATATTATTATTTCCCCTTTCGCTCAGACGAGCAAATCATTTCCAATAAAATAATATAAAATATTTCTGCGTTTTGATTTTCCAATCAGTTGCTTTCGTCGCTATTGATGACAGATCAAAAACCATTACCGATCCGTCAACACTGCGCGTACCTACATATTATTTTATGTGTACGCAAAGTGTATGATATATTCACATGTATGTATTATTCGCTACGCTTTAATTTCGTATGGAACGAGTATTTAATAACACAAGCGTTGTTCAGTACGTGTACAATATAAAAAAAAAAAACCTTCGACTTATAACTCTAACCGATTGCGCCGCTAAAAAAAAAAAAAAAAAAAGTGATCGGGGAGACGGACGCAGTGGCAAGTGGGTATAAGCTCCATTAGCGACGTTAACGATTGGCACCGCTCTAGTAGAAGTATATAATACATGTTTATATATAACACGCGGTAGTAGCGGTTAACCGGCGTTGCGATAAGGCTCCGCAGCGACTCGCTCCTGTAACATAAATTGTGTAGGTAGGTACCGCGATGTTGGATGACGGGGGAAAAAACATGCTAAGTACCCTAGGTTGGTAGGTGTATAGTAAGTGTATATAAAATATAATATATAATACATATATATACATGTCCTGCTCGTCGTAAACGAGGAAAAAATATAACGAAAAATAAACGTATTTTTATCGAACAAGTGTTAAAAATAACAGCCATGGGCGGGCGCGCGTGTGTGTGTAAATGCGTATGTGTTTGTGTATAGTCTATATCGCTATATATGTGCTTGTACCTATATAGGTATTATATTATTACAATATTATGTTATTATATACCTAAATACATGTACCGGGTGATCAATTTAACGTAATACATTCGTTATTTTAATAAATATTAACGTTTTCGAAATTATACATTTTAGATACATTTTAACAACATTTTTTTTAAATTTTTAAATGCTTATTCCAAAGCGGAATACTTATTGGAAATATAAAATCAAATTTTGGGAGTGTAGCAAATTTGATTTTTATGGATCAAAATACTCCGAATAATATTTTGCTTTGAAATATGAAATTAAATGTGTAAACTATAATAGTTCAAAAGAGTAAAAAATGATAACAATAAAAGATAGTAACATTTTGTAACGTCTTAAAACTGTTTAAAAAAATAACTTTTAAAATCTTAAGTGTTATTTTAAATAAAAATCATCTTACGTTAAACGGGTCATCCCGTATATATTATAATATGAACACGCATAATATATGTAATAATATAACACGTGGCTGGTGGTGTTTAGCATCGATATACTCGCCGAGTGTTGATTGCTAATATATACCTATCTATATAATATAAAATTATGTATGTGCATATTGGAACAAGTACCGTAGGTAGAAATCAGTTAAATCTATGCATAATAATATATATATGCGTTCAATTTGTATATTATATACCTACGGATTACGGCGGGATTTATTTAAGTGGTCATGACTAATAATAATTTCCCTGCACATATTTGTGTTTAAATAAAACATTCAGTCAGACGTGTTCCGCTTCGGATTATGCAATTAAAAATGTATAGGTCGATACGCCGACGATGGAAAATTATTATACCGTACAGGTGGTTTGGTATTTTGGTTAGTAACCTATATGTATATAATCGTATATGATATTATACTCAACGTGCAACGTGTGCTTCTGTAAATTATTCTACCACATTTAATATGCAATACGATTTCCCTGTCGTACGGGTGCGGCGTAATGTTATAAGTTAAGTTATATCATATAATACCGCGTATGTGGTGTGTGCACTGTGGCGGCGGCGGCGTTCGGATGGCGGAAATTACGGCGGCTCGGATTATTCGGCCGCCGCAAACGAATGCGAAACGAATACGGAATAATTATATTCAAACGTAAGCGAAACATGCGGCTCGTTCGAAATCACGAAATTACTGGGAACTCGTATAGGTATACTCTTTGTCAACGCCAGACGTAGGTAAAATACTACGTCATAATTTATGTACAATATATTATTATGTACAGGGCGTATCAGGACGATCGAATGGTTTTGCACCGAACGTCATTACGCCTAGACGTGCCATACGTTCGAGAACCACTCTGTACAGTATATATACCGTATAATATTATTATTATATAGATCGGTTTGCCCGTCGCGTGTTCACATTATTATTATAATGTCATTTCGCACGCGCTGTCAAAACTTTGACCATTACGCCGAGGCAGAATGATCGTATAATATTATATACGCACGCTGTACCGACTACGGAGACTACAACGCGCCGTAATAACGACACGTCGTGACCATCGACAAAACGGTATTCCAATACCTAATCATGAGTGTGCCCCGTGCACATCGCACTGCAACAGCTGCAGTGTCGGATAATATTTTTATGGTCGGAGCGATTTTCTTCGGAGTACGCCTGTGTAATAATTATTACTGTGATCATCGTCCAGTTATCTCGAACGATTAAGAGACTCGACACTCCAGACGGTATACGACGTGTGGGATTACCTAAGTCTGTGTTTCACAAATATTTGTTGCCGACCGCGTACACCAACTATAATATTGTAACATTAATAGTTTTAGGGACTTCTAGTTTGTACCTACCAAAAGTGGAATTTTTTTTTTTTTTTAGCTAAATGATATAATAGAGTCTCATGAAAATTTAATTTTGGATTTAAAAATTCTAAATTCTAAGTAAAAAATTTTATTTTATTTTAACGTTTTTGATTATTATTGTATCGAGTTTACATAATTATTCTGAAAAAAAAAATCGTTCATAAAAATAATTGCATGTGCTTTACGAATCGATAAGCTTTGTGCTGCTCCTTTTCACTGATGAGTGATGACATTCATAGTATAATATTATACTATACCTATTATCAAATACTACATTTTTATTTTATTAATAAAATTAACGTCATTGGATTTTTAAAATAGTACATAGGCAGTAGGCACATACCAAAGTATAACATATTTTATGTATTATAACAGATGAGTTTCATAAACTTTAGTTGTATTTTTTTTTTTTTAATTAATGATTAGAAGACATGATATAGCAAAAATAGAATTTTACAAGAAGAATTTTTAAATGAAAATTCAATAATTCAGTGAACATATTTTATGTATGTGTAGTAATTTTCAGGTGCTAGAAAATTTCTTGAGTTTTTTTAGATCGGAGCCTAAATCTTTCAATCTATAGTTTGGTTTTAAGTTTTATTTGATGAGATTTCTACGCCAAGCGCCGTTCGATATAAGTTTGTAACTTGTATGTATAATGTATAATCGTGTGTTAACAGTACTTATTACAGCAGGTTGCTGATGGCTAGGGGCTTGGATTTAAATGTAATTTAATATAATATAACTAACATTTGATTGTGTTAATATTTTCTAAAATATGCTTTAAAAATATAATTAAATATAGCCATATAGATGCCTACAGAGAGTTTACCAATAAATTTAAATCTATTATTAAGTGAAAAATAAATACCTTATAATTTAAAAATAGATTGAATTAAGTTACATCTTGCGATAGCTAAATCACTTTCCTTAGTCTTATTTTGAAATAAATCCATAACATTTAAAAAATATTTTCATACATTTTGGGCAGGGAACAAATTTGTAAATACATGCTTAAAAATAAATATATCAATGTATAATATAAACTCTTTTCCTATTTAAGATATAATTTTTTGACTGCGACGCATGCAAGCATACTTACTCAGGTGGTTCGTCGGGGTCGCCCGTCTGTCGTAATTTTTCTTCAGAAGACTGTCTAGTATCTGGAGATGATTCATTTTTGCACCGTACCTGTGAACAGCACAAAACAACGATCGATCGAATCACGGGTTTTACAAAATAAATCCATTGTCCATAACTTTTAATTTCTAATATTTATTTTAACAAAACTATAAAACATTATATTAGTCATGTGGATGGTGGGTAAATTCTAGAAGAATTCTTTGTGATGATATTATTAGTGTTACCACTTACTAGTTACTAATATTATTGATTTATTGGTAGTTATTAAACAATCATCTATGACATAAATCATATACATTTTTCGCACGATAAACTAATTTGTTCGTTCGCGTGGCACTATTTGTGCGACTTTATATCGATATAAAAAAAAAAAAAAAAAAAAAGTGTTACTTCAAAACTCGGCAAAACTCTGTTCCCTATCCGCTTCCCCTAAACGAGCGGCGCGTAAAAAAATCGTTATCCCACGAGGCTCGTAAAAATTTAAAATGAAACGTCTTTTTAAACATAATATTGATATATAATATAGAACGATCTCCGTCGATGGCGGTGTCATCGGTTTGAAACCCCCCGACTCAGAATATTGTACATAGCGTTCGGACCGTGAAATACGCACACACGCCTTATATTAATAAACTCGCGAACACGCGGCGTCTCGTGTATGCAATTTAACGGCATACGCGCGCTAGGGAGCATACAATTTTATTATATTTTCGTGTTTGTGCGCGCGCCATGTCTAACATTATCGTGTGCGTAGCAAGAATTTGTTCTTTGGCAAAACATCTCGCGTATTTTTAAGAACGTAAAATGACGTTATTATATTTGTTATGGAACCGCGAAATTTAATTTGTTCAACGTCGTTTAACTTTCCGTGGGTACGTTTCTTTTACCTCTCCGGTAGGTAAGAGGTTACGGCGCATACAATATTATTATAATAATAATATAATACAATATACGGTGTATATAATATTATGTACATAGTGCACTATAATATAATGTTGTTATATAATATTATAATCGCAGTGATGCTGAGCCCGTATAATAATATGCTTACATTATACTACGTATCAATTTCCCGACACACACAATACGCTACACTGTCGTATTATTATTATTATTATTATAAACGTTGTCAAACGATATTTTATTGTAAATATGATTCCACGTGATATAAACAGCCAAAGAATAAACATCCATTTAGTGTGTCGGGAACAATCGCCCGGATGACACTATTTCACAAGAACTATATTAAATTATAAACAATTAATATTAAAATTATTAATATTTTTACAGATTCTATAAGCGGAGCGAAAGAATATATTGATTTTACAATGATGGGTGTCTTTTTTTCTGTCTGTCAGCAACATTTTAAAAATGCTCCAATTTTCGAGATCAGCATCTTTTCTGATATGCTAAAATTTTTGAAATATTTTAATTCTTTTTCAGCCTTCAGACATTTTTAGAAATATGTAATTTTTTTTTAATTATTCACGATAAAAAACATTTTCACTTAGAAAAAAAGCTTGAAAATGTAGTATAAGGTTCCTTATAAGTTTAATTAATGGAAATTCAAAAATATCATAAATACATAGGCATGATTATTTTTTATAAGCATTTAAAGTTCAAATTTTGACAAAATGCATTAACATTTCAAAAATTTCCTTTTTCATAGCTAACATTATAAAAGTAAAAAAAAAACACTATAAATGTTGATGGAAGACTCCGCACAAATGTTCGTACTTTAAATAAAAAAAAAAAGTTTACCGAAAAGTGGAAATCCCCAACAGTGTCGGTTGGTAAAATGAAAATCCCCAAAAGTGTTGTGTGCGCATATCACGCGTATTCCCTGCGCAACCAGACACTGAAATCTATCCCACGGTCCTTACGAAACATAAACTTTTGGTCACATCTTATATTCATAATATAATCTCCTTGCATGACGCGTAGACATTTTTATTTCATGAAATCGTTATCGTAGAATAATCTGATTGTTGCATAGATCACTGCAATAATTTTTCAGTGATCGATGAACTCAGAGCCGTGGCAAAAAATAGTATGTATGATGTATGGCTCGTGCGAGAAGGTAATTTCAGTCTTAGGCTAAATGCGGCCCTCGCCTGTGAATCGTGCCGCACACGTCGCCCGCGACTGCAATAGCTCACTTCCCGCCCTTGTCACACAATATACTATTTTAGTTAGAAATTCATAAAAGTTATTCTTTTCATTATTCAGATTAATAATCTTAGTAGAATATTTCACTTAAGCTTTTCTACTTATAAAAAAAAGGTATACAAATTCAAGTACATTAATACGTCCACTACAACGACATACTCGACAACTACTATACAGCAGAGCGGTACCCACATGTAAACTTTTTTTTTAATTATTTCAATTTAACGTATTGATTAACTGTTAAGTTTTCTTTATTTTTCAAAATTCTAATTAAATTCCATGTGTACACAGTTAATTTATGTTGTCATAAATTTACGTTTATAAGGAGGGGTGGGAAAAAAATTAGCACCAAAGCTGGAAAATCCTGAATAACAGCTGCAGTAGTTTGGAAAGTCTTAGGTAAATGTGAACAATTATTATTAGTTTGGAAAATGTCAAACGGTTCTAAATTGTATAGCACGGCCGAGTACAACATTATTATTATTATTACAATTATTATTTATTTATTTGTTTTGACAATGGTCATGATAGTTATTATACTACTGCAACAGTTTAAGATAATAGTGTATAATATATTCTCGCCAACGCCTACACCGAGGAATATTATTATAAAATATAAATACGAAAAATTTCGTTTAAGGTTTTACAAAAACTTGTTCTGCAAAGCTACAGCGCACAATTACAAATTATAGCTTACTCGTTATTTACTTATTTAATGTAACTATGTAAGTAAATAAAAAATTAAAACTCGAGTTTAGTACTTCTCTGTGTCCTATTCGTGACATTTTTTCTTTTCCTTTGAAAAATTAAATTACAACGTTGATTTCGCGTTTATAGGTGAATCTCATCTAATAACCTTCTATATTCCACAAGTCATACAAATAGAATTATTTCTGTTTTATATTTGAGTGGCCGACCTTTGAATTTGGTTTCTCCTCTGCAGAGTGTTTATTTAAGAACTTTGTCGCTTCCTTTGTTTGTATTGCACAAAAAGATGTCAACCTCGTAAATAATTGGATTAAAAAGGAACTAAAAAAAAAAAACATCTTGATCAAAACGAGTACTGTACTATTTATATCACCCAATGACACACTCTCTTTCTTCAAATTTTCTTCTAATCATATTTACTGTGGACTAAATGGAAAAGTTTATTAGATTTTCCATTTATCACTTTTAAAATAATTGTTTCCATTGGACGTACTCACTTAAACTAAAAATAAAATTGGACAAATATTGATTGATCGAAGTACAGTGTGTCCTTCTAAGTCTTCTGATAGATTCAATACTCGAAGTATTTAACTTTTTTTCCAACTAAATTTAATCAACTTACATTTTTACTCTCAGTTTTCAAAACACAAAAATGTATATGTTTCTAAAAAGTTTTAAAATACTGGTTGTACTCGTATGTTGGGAAAATCATGTCACGATAACTTGAAACGTTTAAAGATAACAATAGTACTATTCAATATATTATTTTAAAACAAAATATGATAAATATTTGTCCTTAACAACGTTTTATTTATTATCATGATGTATTATGTATTATATACCTAGTATATATATATATTATATACGTTATCCATAATTTTGGGTTCCCAACTTTCATGGTGACTCTCCGACGCTGTATAATATTTACGCACGAAGTATAATATTAGAAACCTGGCCTTGTACATTTATCTTTTTGCTTTATATTATTTCTAAGTTTTGATGTATACCTACGTGGAATATTTAAAAATATAGAAACCCTCTCTATAATATTATTGTTTTTGTACTTGTGCAATTTATTAATATTATTTTATTTATAATAATCACATAATAACATACTAATTGACAATTTATTCAGTGAAGGTTTAAGTATTTTTTATAGGTAACCAAAGTATAAATATAATATTTATTATATTTTAATTATATCCTCATATAATATTTATGTATGTATTTTATTTTTTTACTTACTGTTTACAAACTTATTTTATATATTCAATGCATCGCACACTGTATGTAGTTGTGTCGTATTTGCTGCTCAATAATAATAAACGTACACATATTATGAATAAATAAAAACTATATATATATATTTTAGTGTCTCTGAAATTTGATAATAATTGAAGAACCTGTATTCTGATGTAAGTCGATAAAAAACTTCCTTTACCGGAAATCTAGGAGAAGGTCTCATAAAATATATCCTTGACCTGTGTTCTTGACATAAGTCCTTGGGTGAATTAATGGCACGGATCCTTGTGTCGAGCTTTTAGGGGTCCATAGACAAATTCAAAATGGCGGTCATCTTGCCTTGGATACCATACATTGAAGATCGGACCGATTTATAATCATACATTTCGATTTTGTTTTGACCATGAGTTATCGCGATTCCAAAGTAGAAAAATCTAATATAATCCATTATGGATCCAATGCACTATAAAATAATGAAATACTCAAACACGTTAACCTATATAGGTACCTATAAATCTATAATAAGATAAGTATATTATAAATTCAACGAAATCAGGATTTTTATTAGTGCGCAATATTACAGTGACATTTAAAAGTCATATTTTAAATATCTTATTAAATACAAACTTATTTTAAGTTGTACGTTTTTCATATTCATAAAAATAACCATAGTTGATCTAATAATTTTTATATATTATTATAAATATTTACTTTTTTTCAGCATCAGAAAAACAACACTTGTTTTAATGAATTTCAGATTAAATTTTAATTAGTTTTATAAAGAGAATATATTATATAAAGAAATGCCAATGATTAATTAACTGTATAAGTAAGAAAATTATACTACAAACCTAATTTGTATTACAATATATTATGAAAAATTAATTAAAATTATTAGTTACAATTAGTTTTATTATTCTAGAAAGCATCTACATAAAAGCCGGATTAGAGGTTGAGTAGAGAAGGTTTCTGATAAGTTTCTAAAAAAGGTCAAAACGTTTTAACATTAATTTTCAACACTTTCAAAAATAAAATGTTCCATAAAATAATTAACAATTAAAGCATTGAATGTAAATGACGTATATTATAATATTTTAAGTAATCTTAAAATTAAATAAAAACGCGTTTATAAACTATAATATTATACTATATGCACTTTTTACTGTATGCTGCACATATTACAGATTATTTGGACCATTTTCTATGATTTCCAATGAAGTATATTTAATGAAGATAAAGATAATATTATATTATACTGCTGGAAAACAGTAAATACATTTTTTAATTTTCATGAAAAAATACTTATCTACTAATCTATGACCATTTCCAAATCGATAATATCAATAATACTACAAGAGTTTTTTTTTATAGTTTGAAAATCGGAATAAGCTTTTATAATACATGACACATGTTTGTGTATTTTTTTTATTATTATTTAATATTATTAATTGATACGTCATAATACTTTAACATTATAAAAAAAATTGTTTTTTTAAAACAACAATTTAAAACCCTGATTAGTGTAAAAATAATAACTTACTTTATTTCTATATATTTTTAATTATTTTTTGACATTAACATTATCAGTTATGAGTTTATTTTAAGTTGTGGTACGATTATTATTGTTTTTAAGAACGATTAGGTCATCACTCATCGGTTGTTCATTGTTCTGAGTTTATTAGTTAATAACTACCTAGAATAAAATCCTTAGTCGAGACTGGTCGAGGTTTGCCGTTGGGATTGTGGGAGCTTTGTCATCTCTCTTCTAAACCGTTATAAATTTATTTTACCATTACCCTCTTTCGACGCGAAGGTGGAAAATATTTTTTTCGCAAAATATCTTAATCCTCCGGTTACAGTCTACATACTCTACATACCAACGAAATGAAATAGGACAGAATTAATTCTCGTCGTGATGATTTAAAAAATATTTAAATTTATCTTTGGTGGCCACATTCTTACTGTTATTAATTGAATAATAATTATATATCACCAATACTATTATAATTTAGTGATAGAACTGATATAATTAGTTTGTTTGAAAATAAACAAAGAATTACTAGAAAAAAATTATTTATCTGATTTTATCGTTTCGAAGGTTATAATACTTCTGAAAATAATATTAATATGGAATTCTATTACAACTAACCAAGCTGCATAACAATAATAAACCATCTGCACATGCAGTTATAAAAATTATTAGTTACAGAATTTGTGAGCATTTTGCATTGTTAAAATAATCTTTATTCTACATATAGACTTTGTGCTGAAACATTTTGATGACGCTGTATAATAAACTATTATAATAATATCGTAGAATTTGAGTCTTTTTTTTTAGTACGTCACAGGAAATTATAAGTATTTCGTTTTATAAATATTTTCATAAATCATTTTTTCTTAAAAAGTTTGTTTAGGTATACACCTTAAAATGAAATACTTCAATTTTTGTTTGTTTTTTTTAATCAATCAATTTGGACATTTTTGTTTTTGCACATTTGTTAAATATTAAATATAAAAAATGAATAATTTTTAATGTACATACATTATTATGTGCACTTACGTACTTCGAAGTTTACTCTAACAAAACTCATTCAGATACTACAAAGTCACACAAATATAGGTAATAACTTTTCGAGAAAACACGGACTCAATTACGTCAATGTTGTTTGGTGCCCGAACAGAACATTAAAATAAAATAACATTTTTCAATACAAGACAATATTTTTTAGATAGCGCTTGTATAGTTGTATGTATAATATTTATTATGTTTATTGAAACGGATAGTAATTCATAAATATTCAGTAGTAGGAATATTTATTCTTGAAACATTTTCTACATTTACAACAACGAAAAAACCAAACTCTATAATAAGTTTTGTCATTTTATCACTAAAAGTAAAAATATGTTTTATATTAATATGCTAAGAATTTTTTATTTTTTCAACTGAAAATATAATACTTTATAATACACATATCTGGTTGGTAACACAGGAATATTTATATAAATAAATATCATAGTTTAGTTATTTGTTAGCTTATACATTTTATTAAAATTGGTACCTACGCCAATGGTGTGAAATGTGTTTATTATTATTCTGTCCATCCCAGTCATACTCTAAATATACTGTAGAAAAAACTACTGTAGACATTTATAATAAAATTTATATCTGATAAATAAAACTGAAAATTATTTGCTCAATACCTAACTAACTAAATATTATAATGGAATATCTAAATATACGAGTTTTTTAAGCTATGATGTTTGGTTTTTGAAATATTGAAAAGATCAACCCGTGTTTACCAATGAATATTGTTTAACGGCATAGCATTCAATTGAAGTTGAAAATATTGAATCTTTAGGGAAATATAACGTCGTTTCAACGATATTATTGGCTGTGAGACGCGACACTTAATAGGTATACGGCAACATTCCCTCTAGCGAAACCCACTAGACCGAAACTTAACTTTTTTCCAGTGAAATGTATACGGATTTTGTTTTTAAATAATTCAAAGCTCTACGATTCAATAGAATACATTTTATTTTATTTTGTAATAAAAAGCAACATATGTTAAGTTCACAACTTACAGCAGTCCCAAATTTTGTGTTTTTAAAAAAAATTATTTCCGACCTAATTACTGCAATGTAATTGTAAAATTCTCTTGTTTCGTTAAATAGTATTTATTTTGGGTAAAATATTTTATACAGTAATCAACAAATATGCGTACATCTATTATATTTAGGTATATCGTTGACGAAAGTACCTATTACATTCACATGCTCGTCGCACGTAGTAAGACAACAAACTAAGTCAATAACTAAGTCGTATGTTTGTCACGCGTAAACTCGGTTGGAAACGTCTTTATCTGGTAAATATACTCATAATTATAAAATCGTTTCGTCCTTATGTACCTATGGTATTATTTATTTTAACGCCCACTTCCGGTAGATCCGACAGTTGACAAATTCTGATGATATATGAACCCGTAACTGAAAAGTACATTATTGTTTGATGATTTACAGTTGTAGGTATTGCAATATTTCTGATATCATATTATTGTCATTACTCATGACACAATTTCCAATAGCAGTTCAAGATATTTAAATAGATGTCTGGAACTAAAGATTAAAAGTACCTATGATGTAACTATGTAAGAATACATACATCATGCTTTGTCGAAGAATATTTATGATCTTAATATTTTTCGGTAAGAATTTAAAAGCTAAGGAATGTACGAAAAATCTCAATAAATTTATGACTTATAAAACTTTAATATAATACATAAAACATAAATCAACGTTAAAGTTGGGCTGTAAAGTATTATTTTGTTTACGACACTAATTATAATCTATAATATAAAAAAACAATTTTAGGAAAAAAACTGGATCCTACGATTGGACCTTCTTCGATTATTAAAGAAGATTATGGCAATTGATATAGGTATTGGTTTTGAAGTTAAGGTATGAAAGTAACTTGCATATTATTATTATAATTAAAATAAAAACGATGTTAATAAATTAAGTTATATCTTCAAAAATATTTCTATTTTAATCTTAATAATTAATATATGTCAAAAATAACTATCCACCTAAAGCGGTTGAATAAATGGTGGTAAATGCGTGGCACATAATCGGTTGGATGTGTACATCGTTTGTATAGACATTCAACAGTGGGTTCACAAGTCACAATTGATATAATTGTAATTACTAGCACAGTTACAGTTGAAATTTTTGCACGATTTATAAAAGCTTTAATTCCATATAATGAGACTCAAAATTTCGCAGTGAACTCAAGACAATGTATCAGAAGTTCAAACATCAAATACAAAACTGTTTGGCTCAAACATTCAAAACTTCGATTTTAACGAATGTTTAGTGTATTCTGTTATACAGGATGATGATTAATTGTCAGCCATACTCATCACTTTATATGTCTGTATACCTAAATTGAAATTCAAATGAATAGTTTATGAATTATTAAACTTTATATATGAAGGAAAGGAAATTTTTTTCCCGGGCCACACTGGGTAATTTAGCGCTAGTATAAAATATAGTTACGTAATATATTTTAGTCCATCACTTGTTACACTCAGACATTTTTACACATGTTGTTATTCAACCTTAATATTAATTACAACAATTTCAAACATTTGTTACAGCCCCTATAATATATCTTACTAACCAATTCTATCATGGGTTATCATTTTAAGTAAATAAATATTAATGACTTTGAAGCTACTAATTTAAATTTGCATTACCATACATACAATTTCTCAAAACAAACATGTGTTTAATAATGGCCTGTACAAATAGGCAGTTCTCATTTGGAAAAAATTATTTTGTATCACTACGGATTCCTCAAGTGGTATATATATTATATATTAAAAACACAGTACGTATATTTAAAAATTTCAAACATCAGAATTTAAATAAATATATAATCAAAGGAGAATGCTTGGCAAATCACACCACGTGTAATGTGAATCTGTTCGGAGGGATCTATTGTAATAATATATAATGATCCGTTGTAAATCCACGTGTAGAATCTACGGATCATTGGACAGCAGTGGTTTTAAGTTGTTACAATAATAGCGATTATTATATCTTGAAGGTAGCCGTGGTGCTTTTTTCCACGATAATAATAATAATACTATCAAGCGAGTCCTGGCAACTAGGGATGCGTTTAATGTAAAAAAAAAAAAAGAAAAATGTTTAAACACAAAATAGCCTCGACTGCAGCCTCTTCCGCACGCCCGAAACAGCTAACGTTAGTACAGAAAGGCGTGGCACGTCCATTATATAGATGTTATGTCTTTAATATCTATGGAAATTCCGGAGATGTTATGTATGACGTGCTCTATAGAGATCGGTACCCGGTCGGGCGGCGCATTTAACCCAAAAACCGCCAAATAATACGACAATATACGCGTTTATGATGGGCAGTACGATTAGTATAATTTGAAGGGGTTATAGACAACATACGCAATGGGTGGTGGCCGAGTCGTGAAAAAGGAATTTAGGAATAATAATATCACTCAGTAAAAAAAAAACGGTAGGTACGTTACGCGTTTATAATAATATAACGTTTTCGTCTGCGCGAACATTATTTGCATAAAACAATATTCGTTGTGTGTTGGGTTATACAGGGTGATTCACCATGCAAGTTTCCCCCTCCCCCCACTTTTTCCGTTTAATAATGCATTTATTCAAGTTCTGATTTTAGGAATTGTTATGTTTGTTTTGACACCAGTTTTTCAAACACTTAAACTTTTTATACCATTTCTTTAATACCAAGCTTCTATTTTTGAATGTGAATCACATTTTTTGACTGTAACCTCGAATTAGTTTCTTTTGAAGTATTAAACTTATAAAATATAACATAATTGTATGCCCTTAGGATAATAGTCTATCATAATAATTTTAAAGATTTCCGTTGGCGTCTTTGGTGATTTAATATTCCAGTAAGTTATTACTATTAATATATTAGGATTTGATATTTATAAAAAATATAGTGAGGACCTATAATACTAAGTACTAGATTAATATATCTTTTCAATATATGATCAAAAACCATTATTAATAAGGATAATTTAACAGTTCATTCAGTTTAATAACTCTTGCAGGTTCAAATTTTGATTTAGATGCACATTACATATATTTATAATATTATAATTTATATACACGTATGCTTAACAATTTAGTGTAAAACAAATTGAGAATTGAATCTCTCATTTTAAAAAAAGTACTTTGAATTGTTACAGGACACTCCTAAGAGCAGGTATCACAAATCTGGGTCGGCGACTACTGCCCAAAAATGCACCTGATATCATTCTGGGGCCGGAGCAGGAGCTCCTCCCAGATGATATGTCGAGGAGGTGGTGGATAAGGAGAGGATAGCGTTTGGCAGGATTGCGGAGACAGTACCCGGGGAAAAGGAGGCTTCATAGCGCATTAGGAAGGCAAAAGGTGGACGGGTAGGGTAAATGTGGTGTTATCCTGAGGGCCGAAAGCCAGATTTTCAGGGTGGTTATATGTATGGTCTATCGTCTATGTATAATTTATATTATATTTTGGGGAATAAAAGGTACGGGACCTAGTGGCAGTATTGTGCTAAACAGTTCCTACCCGTTTCCGGATTTTGAATGAAAAAAAAAAAAAAACAAAAAAAGTATCACAAATCTAAGTTTGTATCTGAAAAAATGGTCGTAAAGTATATATATATTTCATCATTTAAAAATACGTCATCATCGAATGTAACAAGTTGGGAGGTCATACTCGGCGAATCATCATGTAGTATACATTCAACATTGTGAAAAATATATGTAACAAAGTTATGTAAACACGATTCAAGTTACTCAAGTATAAACGATACATCGATGTACGGATTACGCACGATATGCACACGATTTGCATCTCTTTTAGTACAAAGCAGTCAACGCATGGCAAGTTTTCAAATTAATTTTAATTATGCGCGTGTATACCAAGGCAGTACATTTTGTCCCGGCTGATCGCATATATTATATTGTAATAAAGGTATAAAACATAGTTACGAGTGAAAATTTGATTAAATATATATATATATATTATATTCGTGAAGGTGTGCCAAATTATTTCTCACCGATACCATATACCATGCCATAGATGAAACACGTGTTATAACAGAAACAATAGGGTAATGATAATAATTAATAGTAATAGTATCATGATGTATGTTGGCATATGCTTTTGACGTTCGCGTTTTTATGTATTTTATAATCAAATACTTTACACAATATGATCACGTCATGATGTTATTATAAAGTACGAAGTCCGTTCTTACCGGACGCGCGCGTTAGTATATCTCCTCGTCTCTTCTCACAAACTTAAGCGTGACATCAATATTCCGTATTCGACCGTGATTAATATTAAACTCACTATTTTTGTTTAGTCGAAGTTTTAGCGAGTGCTAGCTGTATATAGCTTAATGTTTACCTTCGAACGAGGACGGTAGACGATATGAACAAAGTTTTTATAGTTTAAGAATTGAGTGTGAATAGAGAGGTGAAAATCATATGACAACGGTGATAAGTACGATTATTTCATAAATGGATGTGACTCGTGCAGTGGTCTGTAGTCTGTTCTATGTTTAAAAACCAAAAAGAAAACTATTGATACGAATATTGTAGAAAATACATAATTTACAGCGTAAGAACTATAAATAACATTTACAGACCATTTTCATTTAAGTATAAATAATTTTGGAATATTTTTTTACGTTTAAAGCATATAAAATATTAAAATGTAGATAGAAGTTAAAAGTACGCTCTTCTGAACGTTAAAATAAATTATCGTTAATAATGACAAACTACCCTAGGTGTTTTGTTTGGTTATATTATAAAGACGGTATAAACATTATAATAAACTTTTTATTAATAATTATACATGATATTATTTTCTTTTCTTGATTCTGCTTTGGAATATTATGAAATTAAAATTAACGAGACGTCCTTAAAGAAACAAAAGAAAGAAACTAATATCGTCGCATAAAAATGTAACAAAACTCGTGTACCTAAGTGGTTCGAATTGTGTTAAAATTGTTTATTTTTCGAAAAAACACGAAACATCACCGAGATAACGATACATTAGAGCTCGCTGTTAAAAGAGAATCTTTCGGTGTATATTTATATAATATATGGGTAACTCGGTCCTAGTGCAGCCGCGGCTATTCCTTAGGCAAACATTGACGCAACGCAGTGCAAATATTAGAGACGATAAATTATGAGTCGTTGATATTAGAGCGTGTATATGTTCCGCCTTATTTGCTAATTATTTACTACTTTGTAAACGGCATTTAAAATTAATTGCTCTATTCAAAGTGTACTCGCCGGTTTGATATTTCATTTTGTGCATTCGCTTTTGAGTGGATCGCAATCGCGTGTATTCGTCCATGATGCCATGATGCCCTCAGAAATCAACACTATTTCGTTTTGTCAAATAATTGTTTTCGTCCTTTGCGATTTATAAAAAAAATTAACAACTATACAATTACACCGTAACAGATTAAAATTTAAGTCTTCAAAAGTATAAGTATACTCGATACATCTAAGTATAATAATATTTACTTATAATATTATATTTATATAATGTACATTATACTACACAATCGCGTTTTAATACTTTCTTTTTTTTACGTCAGTCGTTTAAAATTATATATTATTTACATAATGGGTACCTACGTATTTTTTTATGGCAAGATTCCACTGACCGTTTACCGAAAGCGTTTGTAGTAATTGATGAACGTCGAACGAATAAAATTCATATAGGTACCTAACCTATCTTTAAGTATATTATACAGAATGATTCATCAAGCATGCACGCTTCAATTTTGTAATTTAATAACGAATGTATTAAAATTTTGATATTTGGAATGTTTAACATAATTAAAGAACATATTTTCAAATTACTGAGATACTTTTTTACTACTTAATTAGTATCCTGTGGGCTGCGGTGATACAAACTTCTGTATTTCAAATAGAAACCCATATTTTTTAGTGAAAATAATTTAGCGGATAATTTTGTTTTTATACTTTTTCATTAAATTATCCAATCAAATTGGATCAAGTTGGTTTTCAGTTATTAAAATGTTTATACTAAGGATTCAAGATGTCTTTTAAAATGGTTTTACAAAAATATGAAATATGTGTTATATTGGATCTAGTGTTTATTAATACTTAGAACATTTTTACAAGTGAGTAATGTAGATGGTTTAATATTAGTTAATAAAATGCTCAAATTACCATACCCTTCATATCTTCAAAACCCATTATTAACAATGGCATATTATTACCTATATATAGGTAAGAATTTTGATTTAGATATATCAACATTTGCAAGGAAATCGTTTCCTAAATAACTAACAGTAGAAAAGAATGAGAAGAGTTCTTATTTGAAAAACAGAAGTTTGTGTCTCTAAAGGACACTCCTTAAGTAGAACAATAAATCTTATGGATTAGAAAATAAAAATATGGACTTAAAAGCAAATTTAATTTAAAAATATTTAATTAACATATTATTTTATAATATTTTTATATGTTACTTTTATTACAATTTACAAAAGTATATCAATTGCATCAATTGTATCATTTGAAAATTAATATTGTTTTGTAATATATTTATTATGAAAATCATGAAAAAAAAAATATATAACAAGTCATTATCAAATACTATATATACAGAAGAATTCTAAACACATCATAGATGAAATCATTTAGACATTCTGTGTAGTTCTTGACATCTATATGCATATATTTATGAATATCTATGTGGGAAATTTGACTTCATATTTTGACGTCAGACAATTTGTATTAGTTTTCTGCAGATTACCAGTAAAGACCTACATAGGCAAGTTCAGTAAAATTGAGTGCCGTGGCGCCAGTCGTTTTCAACAGAGCTTCCCGTATTCTAATCTATAGTAGGTATTTGCTTACCTTTAACAGAGTTTAAGAAGAGGTAAATCCACGGCTATTTAATTTGTCATGGACAACGTCCGTGCCGTACGGCACCTGCTAATTTTTTATAATTTCGTACATAATATATATTTAACTCTCCGTGTAATATTATATGGATCCTACCTATATGTATTTTATATCATCTAAAGGATTCCAGCAAACCTCTTTGTAAGTACACTATAGAAATACATTTGACGAACCATCTTATTTTGGATAACAATTTAAACTTAAACATTCTGAGACATTACAGTGTAAATAGTTTTGGCGTACTTTATAGAGGTGCTGTTATATACATGTATTAGTTTCCATATATCCTTATACATATATCTATACATATATTGTTATATTTTCGACATTTTTGTCAAAAAAAAAAAAAAATACATAATGGTCATACAATTTTTTACCGTTATAATTGTTAAGTTTCTTACTTTACAAAGTGAAACAACATTTCTTTTCATGTAGAATATTTTTTAAACATTTTCTCTTATAACAACTTTACAACAATTTAAAATTATATAAAAAAATATTTCGAATATCATTGATAACTTTTTTGTAACTGTCTACTGAATCACCTAGTTATTTAGACGAAGAGATAACGTGAACTTATATAATATTTATCGTTATTATAATTATAAGTGATTTTATTTTTGTTTGTGTTTATTTGATTCGTAAATAACAAAAACATACAAATTTTATTACCGCGTTTCTTGTTTTCATAATTTATATTACGATTTACGAGAAAGCCCGACACATTTGACTTATTTTTTATAAAGCGCGTAAAAAGTGCTCCAATGATTCCATGTCGTATCCAGCAGTATTTCCATAGGGTTTAACAACATATTAAAGGTATAATGCTACTCTTGAGCAATTTGCGAATAAAAATAAACGTACTCAACTTGTATCGATATTGATAATCGAATGGTATTGTTATTAATGATTGGTTTTAATTTTAATTTGTTTCTTTTATTCTGTAAAAGATTTTTACATATTTTATTGAATAAACTCTTACCGTCTACGTAGTTTCGAACGAATTCCGTAGTTTAACAGTAATACATTTATGAATTGAATATTTATGATTTTTAATAACAAAATAAAATATATAAGCATATACTTTTTTAATTTATTTTTTATAGGTAGATATTAAGAAAAATAATGTAATAAAAATGTTTCTCCATGATTTAACCATGTTATTATAAAATACATTTGGACGGACACATTTTACGGCTTAACGTATCCTCAAAATAATCACTGTTTTCATCAAACGGAAATACTGTGTACCTGTAGGCACGATTTATGATGTTACACTCTTGGTTTCCGCACTGAACGCCACTCGCTCGTGCAGATGCAGTGCCTTGTCAGTTAATATTTGAATTCTCGTCTATACTAGATTTTCCCCGTTTTCTTTACTTTTTTCTTATTATAGTTTGGTCGATATGTCGGGTATTTAAATTATAACACGGCGTTCCGGATAGGCAATTAGGGTACACCACTGTCGTGGGAGTCGTTTTACCGAATTCTCATTATTCACATAGTAAGTATATTTAAAGTGAGTATATAATATAATATATTATTTATCATATATTTAATTTTATTAATATCATATTATTAAGATAATTTAAATTATAAGAACTGCATGAAGTTCTAATAATATGACGTATATAACACTGAATGCAGGTAAAAGCCGAGAATAGTTATAAATATATTAGTTTAATATTTCGTAATAAGTTGAAATATTGTAATTTAAATTCAGTCAAAATTCCTTCACATAGTCAACCACTAGAGTTAGGATTTTAATGTTATGTAATTCTGTTTAGTAGGTATTGGAAAACGTTTCTCATCCTTTGGTGGAAAATGTGTTTTTGTCTTTTAGTGATACATATTAATGTTAATGTTATTTTTACTTTCTTTTCTTTTTTTACATATGTGTCAGTATATTTACTTTATCTAAAAACATAACTCGTAAATTTTAAATTACTACTATAAATAAAGAAAATAACAATGTATGATTAAAATATTTTATCCATAATATGCATATTGCATAGTCAATGTATATGTGTCACATAACAAATTGTTTAACATGTCTTATGTGACACATACTTGACTATGCATATGGGCATTCGTTAGCTTATAATTTATGAACAATCACTAAAACCAAAATGCATAACCGTATAACCTACATATATAGTGTTTATTAGATATACAACCCTCATCGACAGCAGAAGATATGATATATATACGAATAATTTAAATGGTGTTAATACTATTTCTGTTTTAATTATCAATTATATGGCTACAATTTTAGACTAAGTAGTCAAATAACTTGACTTGTCATTAAGGTATCAATATTTAATTTAAAAAAAGTATATCAATAGTATATCGTTCTAATGATATTATTAATTTTCAGAGAAAAGTAACTAAATTATTGAAAATTAATAATATCATTAGAACGATTTAGTTACTTTTCTCTAACTCATAATATAATACATAATATAATGCAAATTTATGTGTGTACAACTGTATACTAAATACATTTTCCTGTTAACTATACATTTTAATTTAAAATTTTCTCGTGCAATTATAATATTATGTATTCTAAATTGTATTATGTGGCGTACATTTTTTAATTATATGTAAATATTGAACTCGACATTCCTATTACAAACTAATTCTTATAGGGGATGTGTAGCCATGTATACGTTTAAAAACATTTTTGTATTTAAACTATCCATGTCAAGTCACTTAAAAATAAACAATATTATTATTATTATTATTTATATTTAAAATACATTTGAAACATATTTTTTACTCTTTTAGCTCAAAAAAATAAATTGTATAGGGTTTTTAAAAATATTTTTTTTTGTGGCATCAATACCCTATCCCTGGTTGTCACTGTCGATGCAATGTCCACAACAAAATAACCAAATCAAAATGTGTTCTTAACGGTTTTTTATGAAAGCCCTCTCATGTGCGAACATCTCCCAGTGCGTGCGGCAGTAAATGGTCATAAATACTTTCATAGTGCTCTATTTTATTGTTTGATTTTTTTTCTTCGTGGGTATTTTAAAGCAGCGTTTTCTGACACGCTCTATAGAATAATAAGAAAAAGTAACACTCCGTCGTTTCACCAGCAGATTCGTCGATTCGTTCGAAACTTAAGAGGTTATAGTGGAAAAAAAAAATACACGAGTGCTTGCAATTTTCGTGGCCCGTACAACAACAATATAGCGGTCCCAACAGCGGCCGCGATTGCTATAAATTTGCGCGCAGCTCGTGAAACGAACATCAGCCGCAGCCGAGTGCAGCTCGTGTATAGCTCCGGTGAGCGATTTGAGGTGTGTGCGGGTATACATATACATATATATATATATATATATATATTATATGAGACGGAGTTTGGCGATGGCGTGTTGTGTCCCCAGAAATACGAACGCACCGCAGCCATGTAGTTTCCGGTCGGGTTGTCAAAACGCAGGAAAAACGTCTGAGAGACTTTTATGCGAGCCACTCTCTGCCCGTCCGCCGGTTTCAACTTTTATTTCTGTGGGAATCGCCAAACGTCCTTTCTATAATGTAATGGCATAAGGCGAAAAAATGGTATTTTTTTTTTTTTTTTTTGTAAACGTACCTTTTACACGGACCAAACGTTTTAACGCTGTGGTTTTCCGGCATCGAGTTTTTCTCATGTTATTCCGTTTGGTTCGGTCGTCGCACGAAAAAACGCCATTATTCTCTATTCATTTATTTAGGTTTTAATATTTTTAATCTCTGAAATATGACGGTCATCGAAATAATTATTACGTCTCGGGTTGAATGGTGATTCAGCGAAATTAACGTTATAAACTTATAAAACATCAAAGCTAATATAAATTACGTCTTTCTAAGAAAAGAAAAAATAATCCGCGGGTATATTATATTGTATAGCTTTTTTTGATAATATTTAAATTTGATTTTAACTTTAAACACGGTTTTTGAAGAGCGTTTTCATAGCTTATTACTAATTACTGAAAAAGTTAAGGAAAAACAAATTAGGTTTAATAACTATCTTTGTGTTTTTTGCTTATACAGTTATTTTTTTTTTGCAAGTTTGGTATTTTTAATACGAAAACTTGATTTAACGTTTCGCAAAAAAAACGTCCACAAATTTACTTACCAATATAATAATATTATACTTAATAGTTTAAACAAAGCACGGAACCTTAAAAGGTCACAGTGTGGGACGCATTTTTTGAACACAAATATTATTATCGTACGCAAATGTTAATATATAATATATATATGGGTAAAATTATAAAACACGAACAGTGCTCCTATAAAGCTACCTATCAAAAGTCTAAAGGCCGTGTAATAATTTAAAAATAATATTGACTTGCCAACAGTGTATACTGCTCCGTAGCAGTGCCGCAGCTGGAACTAAGACGATCGAAATTTTCGCAATATTTTGTTGTTATTATTATTATTATTAATATTAAAAAAATATATTTTTTATATTTCAACGCATTGAGTCATACATTTTAATAATATGTCAAGTTCCCATGATCATGTTATACGACTCATATGATATTATACGAAAAATTAGTCCACGGTACGGTCGTCTAAACGACGTGGTCCGCGATGGACCGAATAAAAGACAATATATACACACAATTATATATTATACGGTGCTTGGCAAACTTTAAGTAAGTAACGCGAAATGCACTCCAAATGGCTTCGCAAAACTTGTGTGCTTGTTTAATTATTTTTATAAATTCGAGTGATTCCGGAAAAAATGATATCCCGTTAAGTGACAATTATAATTATCACAATGAAAAATAACCTAGTTAAAATTGGTAAAATTTACTGCGCAGTTCTAAATAAGTGCCCTGCAGTAAACACTATTGTGCCAACATTTTCACAATTAATTTCAACAGCTTATTTCTCGTACACCGTAACCGGGCCAAATACAAGTAATAAACTGCCAAAATATAAAAAAAATAATCTTCAAACCGAAATTAAATTGTTGGCCAACGCGATATTATATATTTCTTTACTGCACCACCTACCTTATATAGTAAACAGGGTGATTCATCAAGCATGCTCACTCCCCCATTTCTTCCCTTCAAGTATCATATGCACCATATTTTTTAATAATTAGATTTGTATGCAATTTAAAGAGTGTCCTCGTACGATACAAACTTCTCTTTTTCAAATGAGAACCACCCATTTTTACTCTAAATTGTTGAATATCATTCTTTTAAAAAAGTTGATGTACCTGTATAAATTTAAATACGAACAAATAGTTTCTGAGTATAACTCAAGTTTATATATTATGGTTATAATGATTCATTATGGCATTACGTTTAAAGATATATGATTTATAATTTAAAAATTATAGTTACTTTTATAATAATATAATATTGCCATTTAATATTTGTGAACAATGAACATTGTCCGAGTATAATAAGTATATACTAGACTGAATAATCCATTAAATACATTATGTATGTTGTAAAACATTATTAATGATTAAATTATTCTTAGTATAAAACATTTTATAACATATAATCTCCTAATTCAAAATTTAATATAATGTATTAACATTTTCAAAAAAAAAAACCACGCCTAACTATGTACCTACGTTACTAAAAGTGGTTTCCATTCGATAAATATAAGTTTATATCGTAATAGGATAATCATTTAATGATAGCTAAGTATTTGAAAATATAATCCTTAAAACTAAAGATTACTTAAAAACGCGAAAAATCAGAATATGAATAAATGCGTTATTAAAAAATAAAAAGGGCGGTCGAGCTTGGCAATTCACTTATCAACCTGTTTAATAAATATTTTATTATGTGTCCCAATTACTAATATTATACACCACGATTTCGTATATTATGAATAATATGTTTTCTTATTTTATTTAGCTTTGATGTGTATAGGGCCGTTGGTGACATTATACTTATAGGGTGAAAGTACGTTTTGAAACCTTTCGCAGGATTTATTATAGAAAAAATATTCTGTCAAAATCATTCTTATGAAATACATAAAACCTGATTAGCACCATTGAAAAGTAGAAAGGGACAGAACCATTTCGATGAAGTGGTACGAACTATTTTAATCACGTTCAGCTTTTATGAAGTTGTTCGAGATATTACGATCCTATACAAAGCAAAAACTATATAAATTTAAGTAATTACTTTCCGTCATAAGCAATAAAGTCGGGATAGCTTTGTGTTCGACTGCTTTTTTCGAATCAGTTACCCCTTATACACGTGTACTTAGGTATTCAACTTATATAATTTAATACATGCTTTGTACAGATGAATACGAGCGTATAATATATTATTGAGACGTCGAGAAATATGATTCCGTTCGCACAAGAGTGCCGAACAAGAAGATAATATGTTTGATTTATAGAAACGCATAGTATCGGCATAGTATAGACAAAGACGAAACACGAGCGCTTAGTGTACGGACTTGGAGAGTAAAAACTCTCTTAATATTTAAAAAGGATAGCCGTTTATTCAAAGTCGTTTTCATACGAGTATAAAAGTTCATTCAATTCCGATTAAATGTTATAGACGTCTAGCTGCAGCGTGTTTCGTCCTATATACATAATATAATAATATATTATGCAGGTTGTAGGTACCTGCTCTACGGATGTGTAGCTACACGTACGTGGAATATACACGTTTCCTGTGTACATTATACTTGTCGTAATCGATTAAAATTATTTACGTATAAACCGAACTAGAGAAGCTCGAGCAGACGCACATCGTCATCATTATTGTGTTCGTTAGTCAGCCGCAGTGCTCATAATTATTATTATTCATTATTATAATGAATTATGTGCAATGTGCATAGTGTATGTATTTCATGCGTGCAGGGGTCATGTTGTCAGCTGAAACGTCAGAGACCACGCGATATTACGACAATAATAATAACAATAATGATACTAATAATAATAGGTAAGTAATAAAAATAATGATAATAAAATAAACTACGAGTTGCTATACGAGTCGTTATTATAATAATACATTTCGAAACAAAACCGTTTAAGTGTGATAAAATATTCGACGCGGGTGGCACAGGAAAAATAGGCGTTTAATATCGAAGGGGAATTTCTGAGCAGGGTGTTTCCGGGTTTGTGGTACAACACTCGAAAACGATCTCGCGAAGTCGACGATTGGAATCGAAAACCTATTTAGCGTTTAGCGAATGCGTGGCTTGAAACGAAGGGTCGGTCGTACTACTATATACGGTAGATTTAAAATTACTCTATTATTTATAAGTCATCTATGCGAATCGTTATTTTAATGAAAAATAGATTCCCCCGAGTGTCTTTTCTGGGGCTATAAATGTCTCGACCACCGCCGTGTGACATACCAAATTGTGGGTTTCGGGGGACGATAAACTTATCGTGGTGTGTTTAGTAAACAGTGTGTTTAAAATCAAATGAGATAGATACATCGTAATAGTGCCATTAAAAATCGTATCGCGTTCGACAAACGCAAAATACGTTTTCCATTTCACTCACTCGACGGGAAATCGTTTCAGAGGAACTTGTGCGAAAAATGCCCTTAAACACGCCACACATAATGTGTGCATATTGCATGTGAACGGTTTTATATTATACGCGTGTTCAGTAATATGAAACTATAATATTTCGTAGTAAATAATTGTTATTTACTCAGCGGTGGTAGATTATCTAGTCAGCGTTCGTCGAATAATTTTTCATTAAAAGTGAAGAAAGAATCCTCGTCGAAAGAAATATGCCACGTTTTACGTGTAGTTTCTAATTTCTATGTACTCAAAGTCCGACAGCGAATAGAGTTTCGGCATCGGTCCATTGGTACCAATATATATAACCTGGGATAGTAATAACGGTGATCCTCATTCGGTCAGATGCTGCAGTGTTAAGGGAATTGGGTGATGACGTGAACAGCATACAATAGCCGGAATACATATAATGTCTTTGGATAATGGTATATCCGATGAACGTTTGACAGTGGAATAGCAAAAAATTTTTGTTTGCGAAACCCGAAGCTCGCGATTGATCAGTGAAAGCGAGATAATGACGCAAAGTGCTTACCCATCGTACGCTGCCGACAAAAAAAAAAACAGTCTTTACCTATATCGGTACCAACACATAGCTCGGTGCAATTGTATATTGTGGCTACCCGAACATCGATATCGTTGTTGACAAAAACAAAATATATTGTTCAGATCATATAATATTTGATAAAAAAAAAATATATTATTAAGCCCCGTAGACCGGTGACTTGGTGGACAAATAACTGTCTAAAGATTATATTCTATGCCAGTGAATACTGTAATTTTAGTACAAACGGTAATAGTACGGACTACAGAGTATGGCCAGGGAGGCATGATGTTTTTGAACCGAAACTTAGTGGGTCGGGCCGGAGACTATAACGTTTTCAGAACGGTTGGTATACACTCGGCAAGGTAATGCAGATTCAGTTAGGACAAGCATGACGTTAAGTTTAATTGGATGAGATTACTGGCCAAGCAAACACCTAAAGCATCTGTGACTTTTTTTTGCGGTAACATTTTCCAGAGCACCTAATTTCGTTGCGTGGCGACTTGGGGTTATCCTCTTAATTCCTGAGTCTGCCGCAGTGCGATTATTCTTTTATGGTAGAGCATCCTTAAGTTATATATAGTTTTTTAAGATTAGTGTATGTACACTTGACGCTCTTTCAGTTTCCATCTGGAGAAAAATCAGAGCGGTTTCGTCAGGTGCTATATGCTATAGAGTGCACGGAAAACATTAGTTTTAAATGATCGCCATTTATACGACATTAATTTTCATTCTAGACTTTTTACTTTACAATTTTCGTGTTTTTTAAAATACTACGACTCGCAAAATATTGATTAATTTTAAAATACAAACATTTTTACATATTTTCGATAATAACTAAGTTTGAAATTTAAAAAAAAAGTCAACCTTTCTAGCTTACGTGTGTACTTTCAATACCTACTTCCCAGCTAGGTTTAGGTCTGGGATTAATCTTAATTATACAATAATTTATCTTAATTGTATTCTTAGTCAGTGATTTTTAGTCAACCCTAATACATTAAAAATGTTTTCATATCTATCTTTATGTATTGGATAATAACGTGGATTTGGAAGTTATTTCAGATATATCGAGTTAAAAAAAACCATTTTCACAGTTTCGCGGACACTGTCCATCATAATTTGTCAACTGGAAACGATTGCAAAAAGTATCGTCCAAAAATTGTTTCGAACATCACTTCAAATAAGTTACATAATAATTCAAGTATCTTAACACTTTCAATGCATGTATTCAAATAGAGTCTAACCACATAATAAAATTTAGCACTACCTACGCTAAAGATTTAACCGATCGAAAGTAGGTATGTAACATTTATTTTTCGGAGTCCAGGACACTAAAGTAGAATAAAAATGTGGTTGATTAATGAATGTTTGTTGTGACGAAAATGTTTTATTTGAATGATAACATAAGTCATATACAGCGTTCTAATATTAGAAAACAACTGATATTATAATTAAAGGTTGTGAATAAGTAGTAGGTCAATAATTAGATAGAATACTAATTATTTTTATGAATGAAAAAAATAGGGATTTAAATTAGCTTGCAACATGTAACATCGGAGTGGTCGATTTTCATTATAATTATAGTAAAATACTTTGGGGTGCAGAAAATGAGAGACTGATACTAGAAACGAGAGGGAATTTTGAAAGGAATTTGAGATACCTAGTTGTATAATAAGATAGTCTATTCTACCATTTATTAAAGTACCTGCTTATTAATTATTATTTTATTACTTGTTATTATAAGCTAGCCACGTAACAATATATATTTTTACGTTTTTAAATATTTACGTGTGCGGAATTTTCGTCCGTAAAAATGTCAATCTGATTTATGATCCCCTTCGGGTTATCTTCGGCCAGCAATTAACATATAATATACCGTGCTCATATTTTATAACAGTTGCACAGTTATTATTCGAATGAATTCGTTAAGACGCGTTCGCCTACATCGATTTTTTTATTTTTGCACTATTTCTGCGCGTCGAGCATAATAATTTACGACTTCGAACAGGCGGGAGGCGGGTACGAATGACGAACGACTGAACACGATCAGCGATGACACGTCGGATGAAGTGTTAAAAAAAAAAAGAGTATTCATCACATGCGTACGTGTGTGCGTGTATAACTTATACCGTTGTACTCTATTGAGTCATATTATGCGATCGTCGAGCTGCAGAGACAATGGGGTGATAATCTCGAAGTCTGAGACAATATTAATGATATGATCGATAACGCGCAAGTACCCACCTATATATACATAATGTAATGTGATACGACGTAGGTATGTATAGTACGTCGCAGTGTCGATTAATCATAATAACATTGAATAATAATAGTAATAATATATTGTTTTCTTCGGCCACCAGTAGACTATATGCGACGGCCGTCCGTATGCAACTTACAATAATGTGTCGTTTATTTGCTATAGTATGATGCCGGAAGTGGTGGCGTGCTGCGTTTCCTGTCAGTTCTCGTCCAGCGACTTAAATAATTAGCCCGTCGGTCGCTAATGCGATCGAACAACTTACTACCGAGCCCGCGGTTGCGGAATCGCGGTCACTCCGAGCGGTTTTATATTACCTACGACGTCGTTAATCATTATTATTAGGTCTGTTTTTCTTACACATTATAATAATATTATAATATCTACACAAATGACTTGCAGCCCACGTGTGTGTTTGTTCTTTTATAGTTTAAATAACAGTAGTTCGATGCTGTTGTATCCTGTAATAGCTATCATATACGTCCTGTACATCGTGCAACACTACTGCAGCATTCTAAAAATCAAATACGTTTATTGTTTGTATATATTTACAAAAAAAAGTTTGTGATAATTTTTTGACGTAGTTGTTAACGTTGAATAATGAACAAAATACGTAATATTTATGAGCATTACAAATTTAGTTGAGCAGAGTTGTGCAACGAAAATTCTTCCGAGGGCGGTAGTGAGGGGATGTGCGGTAATGTGCGTGCGTGCTATCTGCCTATAGAGGCACCTCTCATTTGTTTTTTAATTGCTTATAAATTATAAACAGTAGAGACATCGGTACAATGTTCTCTATATATTTATTGGAATAATTATAATTTAAAATGAAACAACTGAGTTTTTTTTTGCAAAATTCTTATAAAAAAAAGACACTATAACATCAACCGATACAGCAAGTATCTTCATTAAAAAAAAAACCTTTATGTTTTATTTTTACTGTACGTTTTACCTTATTTTTTGTAATCATGCGTACCCTTTCTCAGTGACATAACTAGGATTCAATTTCGGAGGGAGGGTTGAGAGTTCAAGTTTCAACACCGCCTAGTTGTTGCCACTGTTTTCACCGCAGGAACTAAACATTCAGATTGTATCACCCATGTTTAATTCACAGCCGACCTCTACCTATTTCCTGTATATACATTTTAAACTTATCTGACGGTTTGGAATACATAATGGAAATTTATTGATAATTCAACTTTTAAAATATATACATAAATTATTCCTATGAATTTTGTGTTTCTGGTGGCACAAGACCAAAATTTTAAATCTTCCTATTTTAAAAATTAAAAAAACATAATATACATTTATAACGATTGTCACTCATCGCGCTATTCTATTATTCAAATATCACACGTTAACCTTACCTCGGGGTCAGAAACCGTGTAGAATCAGTTTCTTATTACCATACAATGTTTGACATTCCGAAAACTGCGATTTTCAAAAAAAAAAAAAATGTTAGTGGGACACTGAAACACCCAGTACCATAGTACCATATTATACACTCGCCGCCATTTCCTCTAGAGTCCTATGACGGGTCATGTTTCATATTAGCAGCGAGCATATGACATCAAGTATAATTATTATTATTCCGTCGTCCTTGTTCAACAGTGGTAATGACTATTTTCGTGCGAACGGATTCGTGTTACGCCCCGTCAAAGAAAGTATAATCTGCAGTTCTCACTCTCTATAACGGCCGTTTTACAAGTACGTTGAGCATATAATTATATTCGCGCCATCAATATTAACCGTGGATTCCGATTTGTCGCTTCGTTCGCCATTTTCACACCCTATTTTCTGTCCGTTCTGTCCCGCGTTACTGATTTTATGATTTCCATCGCACCATCTCACCACGGCGGAGACGGGTGGAGGTCGTTTTATTCGACGACCAGCCTGATACCTCCGCTGCAGCAGCCGCGGACAGTCAAATATTATAATCCACATACAAAAGCGATTTTGCGTTAAACCAGAAATCTCGTTTTAAGTATAAGATTAGTGCAGATCACCCGATTTAGCGATATGCGACCGGGTGTTAGGAATAAAAAGTGGTCGTCGATATATGTAACTTCCTGCGCATGTACGTGCGACGTCTACCGACTTTTGTTCAAAACAATATTTAAATATGTATAAATATTATATTGATTAGAAAAAATTCCATATCATTTTTCAGTTCTTTGACGAATCGCAGACATAATATTATAATATTATAGAATTTCCAGTCATGGACGTGAGTTGCAGAAATGTCGAGTGTGCACCCAGAATTCTAGAGCTAACACAGCGAACCCATCACCGTGAGTAAAATAAATTCAAATTAATCTTACTTGGCCATGTCGAAAAAATAATTTCTTAATACATCTGAGGGTGGGCTGAACCTCCAAACTCCGCCTTGTCTACGTGCCTGCATGGTAGTATTTATTATACACCTGCTCCCTGAGTCGTAATAATGTCTAGAATAATCCACCTTAACATATTTTCAGTTTACTTTAGATAATATAAATAATAACAATCATAAAATATATACACAACCTACACATGGTGGCTTTTTGCGACGACAGCGAACACTATTTTGAAAACCATCGATTCGTTTTTTGAAAACCGCTCAATACGATAAAATTTTCATTAATTCCCGTAATCGTAGGTTTGTCGGTTCGTCCGTACGCCAGAATATTTATCTGGAAGACGTTTAGTGATGTAAAAACGCATCGACTGTCTGATTCAAAGTTTTAAATCGAAGCTTAGACGAACCTTAGACGAATTTCGCAAGCGATGAATTTCCTCTCGAAGCAGTCGCCCGGAGAGATGTTTTCCAACACTGTCGTCGTAATGATATTACGTCACGTTTTTAATCTTATAACAAGACGTTTTCGTGGTCTTCTCGTTTTATCACTGTGTATACACAGAGTTTCGTCTCGTTTCACGAGTTTTATGTTAAACGATCCGGCTGGGACAAACGTCTATAATTTCTTGTTTTGTTAATGACGAATTTTCCCCTCTTTTTCGTATTTTGTTCTTCTCTCGTCGCGTACCCGTAAATTTCGACACGGAACCTATTTCGCGGAATATTTATTTTATATTCGTGTATTGAGCTCTGAGTCTCGTTTGATTCGTATTATATTATTACATTATTTTTACTTTTATTATCATCATCATTATTATTATTATTATTATTATTATTATTATTATTATATAACGTTCTCAGTGTTTTATAATTTATTTCGTTCCGTGCTTCGTTAGTCGTTTTCTGCGGCGCGTGCATCGCGCGTAATAAAGTTTGGTAATGAGGTTACTTGTTTATAGTGGCTTTATTTACTTTTGAATGACGTACAATATTATTATGATTTGTGACACGATAAGTAACCAACTGCAAGAACGAGTGATGAACACGTATGGTGTGCACTGAATATTAAAAAAGTATTTTGTATTTCCCCCGTACCGCAGGTATGTCCGTACTCAAAACACTACGCCCAGTATTCGAAAAAAATACATAATATCCATTTTCGTTTATTCGCATTAATATTATAACCAATGGACATTGTTCGATATTAATGTATTAAAATGTTTAACAATGTGGATCAACATTTATTGAAGTGGGACTCCTGTGCCATTCCACTCTGTTCATCAATAAAATATAAGTACTTAAAACTAATTAACTAAGAACCTACTCGTCTTTAATTTAGTTTTTTGTATCCAAATGTTACGAGAAATATTATTTTGTAATTTAAAAATAAAAAATGAAACGATAATATTATAAACAATTGTTTTCAAAAACGTTAAAGATTTTCAAAATTATCAGTGCTTTACATTAAAAAAATCACTGTATTTATTTTGTGACACAAAACCGACAAATCACCCACAAGTGGATAGCATAACCAAACTAAAATCACTGTTGTAATATCGAGCATAAAACTTTTGTACACTCGAAAAGTATTGTACGCTACGATTAGTGAACTCTTTCCGTGTGCAGTTTACAAATGAGTTATGATTCGTCCGTTGTTGATATGTTATGTCACAAGTAAACATACATATAATGTCGTTTCACATTAGGAAGAAATTCAATAATTTTCGTTTGCCCTCAATCGATAAAACTATATTATTTTTTTTTTTTAGAAAATTGAGTCACGCTTTGAAAATAATAAAACAGATTTCCAATCGAATTTCCAAGGTCCCGCATATACTTTTCTAGTCACACGATATTACGAAAAATAATAAAACTGTAGAAAGCTTCACTACATATAACCCTCAGAAGGTGGGCGTACACTTATGTACAGAGTGATTCACCAATCACGCTTATCCCCAATTTTTCCATTAATAATTAATTAATTAAAAACTTAGTTTTTGGAATTTAAAAGTATACTTCACGAAAATATATTCACACCTTATGACTTTCTACAACTTAAGGCGTGTCCTGTGGTGGAGAAAACTCCTTTTGAGTACCACCTTTTTTTACTGTAAATTGTTAAGCAGATAATTTGTCCAAACATATTAAATATTGAAGCATTTAATCAATATCTGAAAAGGCAGTTCCTTAATCCCGAGTTATAGTACTTTAAATACTAAGAATAATATTAATAGCCCATGATAATAGCCAATAGGCTTAGTCTGGTTTAGGACTTTTGAGGCTATAACGATTTGAAATTAATATTAACTATTATTAGTTTACTAAAATACTCAGAAACTTTTCGTATACATTTTGTTTTAAATTTTAGGTGTATTTTAATTTTCAAAAATATTATCTGTTTAACAATCAGTTACAGTAGACATTTAAGTTATCATAAAAAAAATAATTCTGTAATACCACTGGACGCTCCTGAAATTAATAAAATCTAATAATTTCATCCAATGGTATTTTAGTGTTATTAAAAATTCCAAAACTAAAAGTTAAAAAAAATGCATTATAAAAGAATAAAAGGTGAGTGATCATGCTTGGTGAAGTACCCTGTATGTAATAATATAATATATTATATCAACAGGTATTTCCGACTATAACGTGATTTTGGACTACGATGTCGCACCCTTTAGAATTCCACAATTCCACGGTAGAAACAATAATTAGGATCGAATTTCGATTATGGCGATCTTATTTCCCCCCGATTGAATTAATAGTTTGCGGTGTTCGCGCACAAGACGGGTCCTGGTAATTGATAACCGCAAACCATAATATATATGCAACATATGTTTTAACGATGGTTAAGTACCTTATTGCGGGTAATGATTTTAGAGGGCTATTTAAATTTAGGCATTTCTAAAATGAAAATATCCAAAAATAAATTTCCGAAAAAATTAGGTTTGTACTTTTTTAACACATTCATATAATTCAATATAATTTTACGTACGAACACACAGGCCAAGTATAATATTATTATGAATATACACTATACAGACATTGATATTACATTATTACAAGAACGGTGTGTATGCCGTCCTGTTATATTTTGTGCGTATAGTATTGTAGTTATTATGTTTTCAAATTCGGCAAACGTTTTTAAGCTATTTATCGAAAACGTACGTGTGTAGGTTTAAACCTAAATTAAAATTATTAAAACCGGGAAAGATCGTTCAACAGTTGCGACGGCATTATCATTCGACAGACTCGCAGTGGACGTTTTGATTAATCGCACGTCGGGCCGGAGAACGAAAACTCTGAGCGTTATTATTTTCGTCAAACTGTGAGTCGCAATAATAAAGTGCACCTATAATATTATATATAGGTATCTTCTAATAATACATGTTGATATTCTATCATATTATCGCATTATATTATAATAAATGGTTATATTTATATTAAAACGCGTTTATATTAAAGCAAGCGTTATATCTCTGCAATTTCAAAGATATGGCGCGTGAACTGCAGTGTCTATATGATGTATATTTCTCGGTTTTTATTTTCTTTTAAGGTTTGCAAGACACGCGGGCCACACATTACTGCGAGAATATCCCCGAGTTTTGATATCTTTGCTCACATACTATATAATATTATTACATAGTGTTGACGTTTCGTTATGAATGTCTTTCAAAATACGAATTCTTTTCACCGTATATTGAAAATTTAAAAAACCAAAAATTTCCTTTTCGCTAAGCTGATGTCCCGACATCTTCGCCTAAATATTAGTTTACACGACGTAACTATGATAAACCATCAACAGCGTGCGTAACATGTAACGTCAACGCTTTAGGTACCAGACGTCTAAATGGTTAAATCAATGTGAAAATATAATATTATGAAAACGATTTACCGACCAAGTTTAATTTCAATACATATATATTATCATGTTATCGATAAAATCTAGGAAATATGTTATTTTCAAAATGCAAATACATTTCGACATTTTGTAGCCAATAGTTTTGTATACTATTTATTAAAGTATTCTGTAATATAGATAGTGCGGTCATACGGATGATATTTTCTATACGAAACGTGACCTATATAAAATGTAGTTGCAGTTCAATTTCACAATAGATCTAATATTTTTCTTTTTCTTTTTCATATACGTATTTATATTAGGGTTGATACAGACAATCCAAGACCAATAAGCCATGGCTGATCGAACGCTACATATTAGTTTTTATTTTTTTATTTTTCAAAAACCCTGGCTTAGCAAAGCCCATGGCGATTTTCAAAGATGAACTCGTAAATAATTTGAAAAATATTTTAATTAACACCATAGCTGTTGTACACTGGAAACGAATACCTACGGGATAACCGAGTTTACATTTACCTAACATACGTATTTTAGCTCTCAATTCATAATTATTTTGACATATAACTGTGAAAAAAATATTGTTTTATCGACAAACTAATAAATAATATTTTCTCTTATAAGTAGTATTTTATAACATAAAACATCTAGGTTCTAATAATTTAAATTTGTTAAATTTTTTTTTATCAAATTTACTTTTTTGACAAACTTAATACACAAATAGTGGGGCGAAAATATCAATATAAAATTGAGAAATATGTGTTTATCTGGTTGGGTTTTTGGTTTAAATATTTTTATTTTTATCCATTAGGGTTATTATATGCAGCATACGTATAATATAAAACTGGTTGATATTAAATTTTATTGTTACAAATATTTAGCAACTTCTCTTGTAAAACGCTTCAGACCTTGCGATATTAATTTATGCATGTGTAAGTCGGAAGACTGGTATTATAACTATGTTCGTGCGTGGGTATGTAACAATTAGGTATTTGTACTTTTTTGTTGGTTGAAAAAAAAACCAGCCAAGTTTACGGTCAAGGAATGACCATTTGAATTAATTGAATTCCATTCGAAATTATAGATCATTAGAGGTCGGATTTATATTCTCTTAAAATCCTTAAAATATGATGTTTTTATGTCACATAAAATAGGCAATATATTCTCTTAATATTCTTTTAAAATACCAGATATATGATGTTTTATGTCTTTAAATATGCAAAATATTCTTTTAAAATAAAAAAAAAAAGTTTAAATTTATTTTTTATTAATTTGGTTTTAAATATATTTAATTTAATTAATTTTACAATAACAATTAATAACTATATATTGTTCCATGATATATATTCCGCGACGCGACGGACGACTAGTAGACGACGAGAATAGTCGTGACAGCTAACGAAATAACCAAATTTTTATTAAAACCCAGAAATAAATCATTTAGTGAACATTGTATTTATCAAAGTGCTGATATACGTGAAATATGTTCATTATATGCCGATGTTAGAAAAATATTCTCAAATATTCTCTAACGTGTTAAATATTCTCTAACCCCTAAAATATGCTTTTTTATGCAAAATAAATTTTTTCCTGTGAATTCTGTGTTTCATGAATCGTAAAGATTTCTCACTCCCATTTAACTGCATAGACTAGAAACAAATATGTAAAATCATAAAAATCCGACCTCTACTCATAAGTTTGCCTAATTTTATCAATAAAAAAAAGTTTATAAGCAAGTCATAATAAATTTTTATGAGCATTTTAAGTTCAAATTTGTACAAGATTAGATATTCACTCGATTTCTCATGTAGCGATTTTCTTATTTTGTTGCAATTCAAAACAAATAATTGTAGATGCATGAAAATTTCACTGAATGTTTATATAAGCTATTTCTATACACCATTAAATTTTGAAAATATTTTGATTTGTTTTGAGCTGTTTACAGACATTTTTAGTTTTCAATTTTTTTAGTTTTTTTTTTTATAATTGTCAATAAAATTTTATTTGGTGGGCCAAAAAGTCTGAAAATTTAATACAAGCTTTCTTATATATTGTTACAACATCAGTTGAAAAATTTTAAAAATACATGGCACGATTTTTTTTTATAAGCATTTAAAGTTCGAATTTTGACAAAATTTGTCAAAATCTCGAAAATTATAAATCATTGTAATTAAAAAATTATAAAATGTTCAGTTTTTATTACTAAGTGTTGAAAATTTAAAACAAAAATTCTCATAAATAAATCATACTGTAACCAAAAAATCTAAAAAATATATCAACATATTTATTTTTTACAGACATTTTAATTTCAAATTTAGACAAAATTTCATATTCAAACCAAGAATAATGATTTTAGTTATTTCGATATAATTTAAAAATATTATTTGTTGGTATATGAAACTTTTAGAATATATTGTTATATTTTATATACACGCAATGGCATTTTAAAATATAATTTTTTTGAGAAAAATGAATTTAACCAACCATAGTAAATACTAATGCCTATAATACTAAAATTAATTACTTTATTCACAATAATATCATCAAATACATTTAGACTTAGTAAGATATTATAGACTGACTGACCGTCTTCGCTCAGAATCGTTTTTCTTATTCAATGATATTATATCATTGGATAAAAATCTAACACAATCCATTACAGTGACTCACTTGTAACCTACTGTACAGCAGAGCGACATACACTTACCCGCCCTTTTTTTTAAATGAATTTCAACCCATAGGACATGACAGTGGCAGTTTAGGATAAAAAATAAAAAAGATGATATGAGTGAATATACAGAAATTCTAAATGAACAAGTATTACAATTAAACCTAAAATCAAAAGATATTGAAATAGAGAATAATGAATTGAGAAGGCAAATAAAGGACAGTTTTTCTAGAGATCAAAAGAATAAAATAAATATAAACAAATTAAGTGACGAAATACAAAAAATAAATTTATTAAGAAAAAGATCGGTATATTTTGATGACAACAATAAACAAAAAAATAATAATCGCGATTATAATGAAAACAGAGGACGAAGTTACAATAGGAAAAGAGACTTCAACAATGATAAATGCGAGTACCGAAATAGCAGTCCATACCCATATAGGAGAAATAATAGCGAAGAGAGGAATTACAATAACAGAGATAATAGTCCTTACCCCTCTAGGTTGTATAATCGATATTCTAGAGATAATAGCAAAGACAACAATTACAATAGAGACAGATCATACTCAAGAGAAAGAAAGAACAATTATGATAGTTCTAGGGAAAGTAGTAGAGACAGAAGTTATGACAGAGATTTTATAACGTATAGACATAAAGACGATAAAGACAGGGAAACAAGAGGAAATTATAAACAGTATAGTAAAAACAAAGACGAAGAAAAACGATACACAAAAAACCGGCAATACAGCAGAGAGAATAGTCGAGAAAGAGTACCAGGGAAATATAAAGAAGACCGCTATGCGAAAGAATCCGAGAGAGTTACTTGCTATAGGTGTAACGAACGAGGACACTACGCGGATAATTGTTTAAATTAAAACGATTAAGGTCCGAGTTAGAAAAAAAATCGGATCAGCTAACTCGGATGAACACTTATGAACTAAATAATATAACTTATAATGAAATAAAGGGAATAGAGAAAAACAATTATATACATTTTATTAAAAATGGTACGACCACAAATTAAATAAAACTATTGTTAATCAAAACCTAGATATAAGCGAAACAGAAATTGAAAATATGTATTTAAAAAATAACCCAGAACCAGAGTCAGAATTTCAAAACTTCTTACTCAGCAATAATGCGAATGCTACTCGAGCGTGTGACTATTTAGAAGTAATCGGAGATATATTTTTATTAGACAAAACTTGGGCAATAGGCCACTGCGTCAGCAAATGTCTCACGATGTCCCGGGGAATAGCGTTAAAATTCAAAAAAAAATTTAATAATATAAAACAGTTAATTAATCAAAATAAAAATACTAACGAAATAGCTTACTTAAAAACAGACGATCAATGGTTATTATATCTGATTACAAAAGACAAGTATCATGACAAACCTAAGTATTCTAATATTTTCAAAACTCTAGAAAACACTAAACAATTTTGCATAGGGAATAAAATAAAAAAATTAGCGTTGCCTAAAATATGTTCAGGCTTAGACAACAAAAAATGGGGCATCATCTCTAATATGATCAAATTTATATTTCAAAATACCTCTATAAAAATTAAAATACTATCACTACCCGAAGGAAAAGATGACAACCTTTTACAAAACTATGAAAATATATATCCTATCAATGATAACAAAAATGACAGTTCAGCAATTGAAACAAATAAAACTAAAGATATATATCTAAATAACTCTAATAACTCTATTAACAATGAATCAAAAAATATTAATAAACATGTCTGCGCCTATGAAGACAAACATTACAATACAAGAGTATTATCAATAATAGTAGAACATGAAGGTATTGAAAAATTTGCAATAGTTGACACAGGATCTAATATTTCTTGCATAGATATGTCTTTAATTAATGATATGGAACTCGTTAAGAAAGAGGAAGATATTGGTATTACAGGAGCAGATAATACCAAATTAGAACAATTAGGCAAAATAAAATTAGTGGTAAAAATAAATGAGAACACGTACTCTATTAATGCGTACGTAATCAAAGGACTGAACTGCAAAATACTACTGGGAAACGATTTCAACATAAAAAATAACTTAATCATCAATTTTAAAGATAAAAATTTAGAATTAAATAACAATGTCTTAATACCTATGGATGAAGTATGGTACAATTATAACACACAAAGTAATAACAATAATATAGGAACAAAATATAATATAACAAGCATAAACTATGACAAACAAAAATATATAGGAAAAATTGTATCAAATTACAATATAAATATTCCACCAAAAAATAAAATAAATATTAAAAACTTCGACGTAAACAAAAATATAATAGACACAAATTACGTAATAGAACCAATTGAACGATTAACCAAAAATAAGCTTCTAACATTAGAATTATCATTCGTTAATAAGGAAGACGGTATAACTCTTTACAATTTTTCAAATCTTTACAGTAACATTCCCGCAGGAATGACAATAGCAAATATCGTAAAAACAAATACGCCAAATATAAAAAAAGAATTAGCAGAAAAAAATATAAAAACAATACATACCACTCAGCAAAAACATTATGATAACGAAAATATTAATGAAGTTACCGATAAACAAGGAAACGTAATCAAAATTTCTCAAGAATTAAATAACAAACAACGTAAAGAAGCCCTAAAACTAATTAATAATTATAAACATTTATTTACTTCAGACCCACTAGATATAAATTGTGCTAACATAGAACCATGCGAAATTAAATTAAAATCAGATAAACCTATATTTCAACCACCATTTAGAGTTTCTCCGTCACAAAGAGAAAAATTAAAAATATTAATTGACCAAATGATAGACGCGGACATTATTGAACCAAGTAGAAGTAGTTACGCTGCACCTGTTTTCTTAATTCCGAAAAAGGAAAAGGGGGAATACCGATTCTTGGTAGACTACAGAAAATTGAACAGCGAGACTGTAGCTGACAAACACCCAATACCACGATCACAGGACCTTGTTAGAAGTTTAGAAGGAGCCAAATACTACTCTTCTATCGACATGGCCCAAGGTTATTTTCAAATTCCAATAAAGCAAGAGGACCAAGATAAAACAGGATTTATTACAGATTTTGGACTATTTAATTTTAAAAGGATACCGCAAGGGTTTAAAAACTCAGCTCCAATCTTTCAAAGAATCATTAGCAACGTGTTTAGTGACTATTTGTATAAAACCATGATAGCGTATCTTTATGATATATATTGTTTTGGAAACAGTTTTGAGGAAGCATTAATTCGATTAGAACAAATTTTTATTAGACTAGAAGAAACCGGCTTAAAATTAAAAACAAATAAATGCACCTTTTTAAAATCAGAAATTGAATTATTTGGCCACACAGTCTTTAGCGTTGGACTAAAACCTCTCGGAAAGAATACAGAAGCAATTGTAAAACTTCCAATACCAAAAAAAATTAAAGATGTACGAGCTTTTGTTGGGCTCACTAGTTACTACAGAAAATACATTAAAGATTTCGCAAAAATTGCAAGTCCTTTAACTAATTTGACAAAAAAAGAAAATAAATTTATTTGGGGAAACGAACAAGAAACATCTTTTGAGACTTTAAAAAAGGCGATAACAACCGCACCGATTATGGCACATTTCAAAGACGGTTACCCTGTTTTTGTTACCACAGACACCTCATTAGAGGGACTATCTGGAATACTCGAACAGGAAGATGAAAACGGAAAAAGACACCCGATTAGTTACGCGTCTAGGAAATTGAAAGGGGGTGAAAGAAATTTCACCACTACAGAATTAGAAATGTCGGCTGTAGTATTTGCAACTAATTACTTTAGAGAATACCTTATAGGAAGGAAAATAACAGTCTTCAGTGACCACTCAAGTCTACAATTTTATAAAACAATGAAGAATCCATCTTCCAGGATAACTAAATTCATTTTTAAATTATTAGAATTTGACCTAGAAATAAAACATCGCCCTGGCTCATGGAACACGGCGGCAGATTGTCTCTCACGTTACCCCGTTTATACAAAAAAAAAACAGAAATATTATATGAGAACGATAAAGACGAAATTAATGCTAACTCTACATATTTCGAAATTAATTCCAACAATATAAAACCTGAGACATTAAAAACACTACAGTCAGAAGACGAATTTTGCAACGGTATAATTTCATTATTAATGGGAGATAAAAAAAATAAATATTTTAAAAAATCAAGAAAATATTTAATGAAACAGGAACTACTATATTTTAAAAATTGGTCACCTCACGGAATAAATAACCTGTTAGTAATACCAAAGAACTTGACTAACACTATTATTAAATCTTATCACGAATCAGTTTTTAGTGGACACTTCGGAATTACAAAAACCTTAGCTAAATTAAAACAGAAATATTATTGGCCCACAATAATAAAAGACACCACAAATTTTATAAAGACATGCATTTCTTGTCAAATGATTAAAAATCCAATAGGCAAAGGCCACGGTTTACTACAACCAATACCCTTACTTTCAGGGAAGCCAATGCAAAGACTAACATTTGATTATTTAGGACCGTTACCCACTTCTAGCGGAAAAAAATACCTCATTGTTGCTACCTGTAATGCCACAAAAATGGCTTTCGAAAAGGCTGTTACAATTGCAAACGGAGCAGCAACAATAAGTTTTCTAATGGACTTAATAACATCTTACGGGGTACCTAAATATTTTTGCAGTGACAGGGGCTCCCATTTCAAAAATAAAGAGGTAGACTATGCCTGTAAAAAATTAGGTATTACGCAAATTTTCTCTAGTGCGTAT